>QJSC01009798.1:0-13305 GCA_003697955.1 Calidris pygmaea
CAGGCACCGAGGTCAGACTGACAGGCCTGTCCTTCCCCGGATCATCCTGCTGGCCCTTCTTGTGGATGGGCATCACATTTGCTAGACGCCAGTCAGCTGGGACCTCCCCAGTTTCCCAGGACTGCTGGTAAATGATGGAGAGTGGCTCAGTGAGCACTTCCGCCAGCTCCCTCAGTACCCTCAGGTGGATCCCATCTGGCCCCATAGACTTGTTTATATCCAGGTGTTGGAGCAGGTCCCTCACCACCTCCCTTTGGATTACGGGGGCTTTGTTCTGCTCCCTGCCCCTATCTGCTAGCTCAGGGGCCTGGGTACTCAGGGAACACCCTACTCTGCTACTAAAGACGGAGGCAAAGAAGGCATTCAGTACCTCAGCCTTCTCCTCATCCTTTGCCACTATGTTACCTCCCACATCCAATAGAGGATGGAGATTCTCCCGAGTCCTCCTCTTGTTACTAATATATTTACAGAAATTCTTTTTATTGTTTTTAACATCCAAGGCCAGGTTAAGTTCTAGCTGGGCTTTGGCCTTTCTAATCTTTTCCCTACATAGCTTTGCAACACCTTTGTAATCTTCCTGAGTGGTCTGCCCGTTTTTTCAAAGGCCGTAAACTCTCCTTTTTTTCCCTGAGTTGTGGCCATGTCTCTTTGTTCAGCCAGGCCAGTCTTTTCCCCCAACGGCTCGTTTTACAGTACGCAGGGATGGCCTGCGCCTGCGCTTTTAAGACTTCCTCCTTGAAAAACGTCCAGCCTTCCTGGACTCCTTTGCCCTTCAGGGCTGCCTCCCAAGGGACTCTGTCAAGCAGGCTCTTGAAAAGACCAAAGTCTGCCCTCCGGAAGTCCATGGTGGCAGTCCTGCTGGCTCCCCTCCTTGCTTCCCTGAGAAATGAGACCTCTATCATTTCATGGTCACTGTGCCCAAGACGGCCTCCAACTGTCCCATCCCCCACAAGTCCTTCTCTATTTACAAGCAGCAGATCCAGCAGGGCTCCTTCCCTAGTCGGCTCCCTCACCAGCTGTGTCAGGAAGTTATCTTCCTTTGACTCCAGTTCATAGTGAAGTTCTAACACATCTGGGATGGCAGCACTCACTGGTGGTGTGACTTCATTCAGGCTGTGATAGTCTACTGTCAATCTATCTCCATTCCCAACACACTCCAGGAACCTCCTAGACTGTTCCCTCTCAGCTGTATTGTGTGCCCAGCTGATATCTGGTAGGTTGAAGTCTCCCACCAGGACAAGGGCAAGTGATTCTTAGACCTCTCCCAGCTGCTTATAGAACATTTCATCTATCTCTACATTCTGGTTGGGCGGTCTATAACAGACTCCCACCACGATATCAGCCTTGCTGGCCCTCCCCCCGATTCTTACCCATAGGCACTCAACCCTACTGTTACCCTCAATTAGCTCTTGACATTTGTAACCCTCCCTAACATACAGGGCCACCCCTCCTCCTCTCCTTCCTTGCCTGTCCCTTCTGAAGAGTTTGTAGCCATCCATTGCAGCACTCTAGTAATGTGAGTCATCCCACCATGTTTCCGTGATGGCGACTACGTCATAGCTTTCCTGCCGCACGATGGCTTCCAGCTCCTCCTGTTTGTTGCCCATGCTCCGTGCATTAGCGTAAAAGCACTTCAGCTGGGCTACCGGTCCCACCACCTTTTTGGTGTAGGAAGGCCTGACTTCTACCTGACCATTCCCAGGCACAGCCATAGTTTCTAACCCATCAATGACCCTTGCGTCTCTGCTGATGGATTCCCCCCCTTTCCCCTTCAAACTTAGTTTAAAGACCATTTGATGAGGCCTGCCAACTCCTGCACAAAGACCCTCTTCCCCTTTTGAGACAGGTGTACCCCATCTGTCTCCAGTAGGCCTGGTGTCATGTAAACCATCCCATGAACAAAAAAACCCAAAGTCCTGCCTCTGACACCAGGCTCGTAGCCAGGTATTGATCTGCTGGCTCTTCTTGTTACTTTCCTCATCCTTCCCTGCGACTGGGATGACAGAGGAGAACACTACCTGCGCTCCTGACCCCTTGACCAGTTGTCCCAAGGCCCGGAAGTCTCTTTTGAGCGCCCTTGGGTTTCTCGTTAACAGCTCATCTCTGCCTGCCTGAAAAATGAGTAAAGGGTGATAATCTGAGGGGCTTACCAGGGAGGGAAGTTTTCTTTTTATGTCTTTGACCCGGGCCCCAGGGAGGCAGCAGACTTCCCTGAGAAGTGGGTGTGGTCTGCATATCGGGCCTCCCGCTCCCTTCAGGATAGAGTCGCCTACAACAATGACCCATCTTTTTTTCTGAACTGAGGATGTTTTGATGCTGGGTTTAGTCGGACTTAACCCTGGCGACACCTCCGTAGACATTGAATTATCCTCCTCACTACTTCTAGTTGAAGTAAACCCAAAATTCACAGGGCCACACGTGGCATGCAACCATGATTTAAATAGAAATGATCGTGATCCCCGTCTGATTTTTATTTTACATTACCACCAACGCACCTAACACTTCTGAAGCAGGTTTTGTTTTCTAGCTGCTGCTTATCCGGCTTAGCCTGAAGTGGCACAGATGTCTCTCAGAAAGCTATGGGGTTCAGTGGGAGAAGCTTTACAGATCATCTCAGATGTATCTGAACCACAGGAGGAACTCGGGAAAGCAAGCAGGCTGGGGTTCTTGGGGGACACAAACCTTCCAGACACAGAGTGTCCCAGGGATGTACAGCAACCACTCTCAGAGAAGAAGTGGCAAATCAAAGGCATTTCCATAAGTTGGCTTATTTAGCCTCCTAAAATGAAGGTTAGGAGAGGATTGGATTACTTTTGGTAAAAACAAAATGTGAATGTCTTCCACTCTGTACCCTTCTAAAGAGAAAGGGAACAGGTTGAGGCCCCACATAAATCAGAGGACCCCCTCCCCTCTTGTCACCAGGCAGTAGGAGGGGATCTCGGAGAATGGGGGGAATGGAAACAGGTCCCTGCTTGGGGAAGCAGGCAAATCCCCTCCTGGCCCCTCCCGGCCCCTCCCACCTTCCCAGTTACCCTTGCAGAACAGGTATGGAGTCCTGCAGGAGGAACTGGCTGTTGGAGAGGAGGATGGTACACCCAGGCTAGAAAAGTCAGAAAGACCAAGTCACCATAGACCTGGCATCACAACTGGCTCCAAAAGGAAAAGCAGACAGGTCATTGTTGTGGGTGACTCTCTGCTGAGGGGGGCAGAGGGACCAATATGCCGCCCTGACCCACTTCACAGGGAAGTCTGCTGCCTCCCTGGGGCACGGGTTAGGGATGTGCTGGACAAACTTCCTGCCCTAGTAAACCCCTCTGATTATTACCCCCTGTTAGTATTTCAGGTGGGTAGTGATGAAGTGGGTAGAAGGAGGCCCAAATCAATTAAAAGAGATTTTAGAGCCTTGGGACAGCTGCTTAAGGGATCAGGAACGCAAGTTGTGTTCTCCTCTATCCCTTCAGTGGCAATCATGAATGAGGAAATTAACAGGAAGAGGCAACAGGTCAACTCGTGGCTCCGGGACTGGTGTTATCAGCAGGGCTTTGGGTTTTTCGATCACAGGCTGCTGTATGAGACACCTGGCCTGCTGGTGGCAGGTGGGATGCACCTGTCCCAGAGGGGGAAAAGAATTTTGGGGCAGGAGTTAGCAGGGCTCATTGACAGGGCTTTAAACTAGATATGAGGGGGGAAGGGGAGATAACTGGGCCTGTCAGGATTAAACCCAAGGGAAGCATGCCAGGGCTTGAAGGATGATGGACTAGTGAGGACTCTCACTCTGCCGTTTCATTTGAGAGTAGGGATAGACATTTAGAAATCATGGAAGCACCTGAGAAGGGTCTGGTAGGAAATGGGGCCCACGCTCACAAAAAGGTGTTGGAATCATTAGCTCATCTGAAGTGCATCTATACCAATGCGCACAGTATGAGCAACAAACAGCGGGAGCTTGAAGCCATGATTCACCAGGAAAACTATGACATAGTGGCTATCACAGAAACGTGGTGGGATACCTCACACAACTGGAGTGCCACAATCGATGGCTACAAGCTCTTCAGGAGGGGTAGACAGGAAAGGAGAAGCCCTGTATGTTAGAGAATGCTATGAGAGCTCAGAAATCAAGTATAGTGATGATGGGGTTGAGAGTGTTTGGATTAGGTTAAGGGCCAATAAAGCTGATATCGCTGTGGGAGTCTGCTATAGACCTTGTTTAGTACTTGTTGCAGCTGTGGATGCTGTCGTGGGAGCCAGCAGGGTCTGGATAGAATCAGTGTCTGTCACAGGGGCTGGTGGGGTCTGCGCAGGCGCGATGTTTGTCACGGGGGCTGGCAAGGTCTGCACAGGCATGATGCCTGTTGCAGAGGCCGGCAGGATCTGCATGGACATGATGTCAGTCGCGGGGGCCGGTGGGGTCTGCACAGAAGCAATGTCTGTCACGGGGGCGTGCGGGGTGGACGTTTCCCTCTACGGCACATCCAGCCAATGGGAAAGAACAAGCCCACAAAACTTAACAACACAGGCACGATGATCAAAACATTCCAAGGGTATTCTAAACTCTCGAAAACTGTTACCATTGACGCCACCGGAACATACAAATCCTCAACGGCCCTAAATATAACCCAAGGTGTAATTATGCACAATGCCCAACAGAGGGCTCCCGCCGTCCCGAGGTGAGTCCGACCGAGGCGATATGCGAGATGCCATTACGTAAGTGACAAAAAACCGGAAAGATTACAAAAGACCCGATAACATAGCAAAATACCGCCACACAAGATAACAAGGCAATGGTTTTACTCCACATTTAGAAATGATAAACTGCCCTAAACCAGTGAGAAACGACAATGAACTCTCCCACAGCTCCCATAGCTGCCAACATAAGTCTATACAAAGATACCAGAGGACTCTGGCTATATTCCTTTGAAACCACTCCAACAGAATCATATTGACTGTTCGACAAATCCAATCAAATCTGTTTAAAACTTCAACCCTTCAAAACTCTCAAATTGAAGCCTACGGTTCTCCCAGCACTATTTGAATTAAGTGCAAAATATCACATTGAGTGCCAAATTCGTTAAAAGAACACACTGGGTGCCAAGTTTGTTAAAATGCCATGTTGGGCGCAAAGTTCATTATGGTTTGAGAAACCCACAACAATTTATTGTTGTTTAGACAATTATTCTGTCACGCGATGACCCCTCCCCACCTGGGAAGGGGAATCAGGGAAAAAACAAGGAAACACAAGGGTTGAAATATAAATAGATTTAATAGGATAAGACTAAATAATTAATGTTAATAACACTAAAGAACCAGTATTGATCCCAATACCAATATAAAATATACGAGGATTATATTCAGCCAATTATATCAGTAGGAAGCTGTGCACTCCCAGCAGTGGACAGCAAATTTCGGGCACCGCGAGCACTACGGCTTCGGGAGGAAGGGAAGGCGTCAGGGGTCTGGCACCGGGGCAAGAAGTTCTCTGGACCGCCGCCATCAAGGGAGAGAGAGCACTATGCAGCAAGCTTTCTAATTTATATTGAATGTGACGTTCATGGTTCACGTTCCAGTGTCTCACCACCTTCCCTGGAAGGGAACCTTCCCTGCAGATCTTTTCATACCTACAGACCAAAGCAAAGGCAAGACTGCCAGGCTGGGGCACTGGCTACATCCTGTGGTCCTTACTCAAGCCAAACTCCAATCCACCATGTCACTATAGTGTTTTGTAGTATAACAACCTGTGGGACAAGATCAAATTTGGACATCACAGACTGCACAGATACCAAAATGCCAGCTATATATCCTATCCTATAGACATTCTACATTTATGACATGGTGCAATAGTTTTTAGGGAAAGGAGGGTGATGGGGGAAAACTTAAGGGAATACAACATTGTGGGGAGTGAGGAATTGTGGAGACGAGCTGCTGAGCGAGAGCTCGGCAGGTGTTCTTGCAGTGATGGGAAGGAAGCCTTGGGAACAGTAAAACAATGTCTTTATATAGTAATGTGAAGGCAACAATATAGATACCAAGCTAGCAAAATAGATAACAATACCAAAACAAATAATAATGACTAATTAGCCTAGGTGCATGAACACTTATTTGTAGACAATTGTATTGCTCGTAACGGCGTGTGGACAGGCCCCACAACCTATCTGTGTAGAGAGCACAGCGCATGATCAAAAGAGAGAAACTATATATGCTGTAAAAATGAAACATTAAACGTCTTCACTTCACCACCTGGCGGAGTCCGTGCCTTTTGTTGCCGCACAACATGAGCAGGGTTTGCACAGCAGACAGGAACTTTCTCACCTGCTTAGTTTCTATCAGCTGGCACAGTTATGTGGCATCTGTTAAAACTTCAGTCATTGTAGTTATAGGTTCAGTTAGGCTGAAATTAAACTGTTCTGCATGCTCCTTTTAAAAAACAACCCTTAGGATGGCTGTGATACGCATCAGACTTACTGCTTCATTTTATTAATGCTTTGATAACAGCGTAGCTCCAGGACTGACACTGTAAGTGCTTTAGGCATGTGGACAGTCATTTGGTTTATTGTACAGCACCCAGCGTGCCAGGCAAGAGTTGGTGCTGAGGGGACATATATAACAGAGGACTGGAAAGGAGCAGTGTTGGTTCCATCTTAATCAAATAGGATGTGAGATCCAGCCTGTCTTTGCCTTTGCTGGACAGCTTGTGAAAATTCACACTACCCTAAACATTTCTGTTCTTCTTTCCCAGCGTGCTTGTTTCTCCTCAGTGCCCACCCTACTGCAGGACCAGGGGTGGGTTACATTGCAGTCGACACTTTTTCCTCTACACTACATTTAGCCTTTTCGTACTTGTTGGGCAAAGCCCTTGACTATTGCGCGGACTCTCCCCACTTCTTTCCACTAAAACTGAATGGATTCTTTAAATACTAATGCTGTGCTTTGGGTTTTCCAATTTCTAAAAGGGACACTAAAATGATGTTAAAATGGCCTTGCTGATGTTCCTAAACTAACTGCTGTGTCTGTTTTGTCTCTCTGTTTGTCTGGCTCGAATAGCAAGCAAAGACTGGTTTCACTTGCAGGTTCACACTGATGAACACAGCAATATTCTTCTTTCCAGAACAGCAGTAATTTTTTAATCATTACAATTCTTAGATTCACCTCATCTTCCTTCTTTCACCCTTTCTAACAGTAAAAATAACAATAAACCTGAAATGCATCAATGAAGCACAGACTGTTCCTATGTTGTCTCATCGGAGAACTGTGACACTGTTTAGTCCATGATAGCAAAAGTAAGGAAATAGAGTAATTGATTTGATGCTTTTAATAATCTCCTGCTTTTATTAAATGCTTTTCTCCGTTCCTTTCTACAAAACAATTTTGAGATTTTTCATGTCTAAGTCAAAGGTCTCTAGCCATTTCCCCTTGGATTATGGGGGCTTCATTCTTGTCCCCATTCCTGTCTTCCAGCTCAGGGAGGCTGGGAACACGGAAAACAACTGGTCTTACAACTAAAGACTGAGACAAAGAAGGCATTAATTACCTGTCCTGGTTTGAATGCCACAGGACTAATAAAGACTAATATCTTTTCTAATGCTGGGGAAAACTGCGCTTTTAGAAGACTCTAGTGTCTGAATTTGTGAAAATATTTACTTTGTAGCTAGGTATGCTATGTGGGTTTCAAGGTCTCAGTGTTTTTGAGCCTTGCCAGGTGCAGGGATGAGGAGAAGCGAGACCTGGGCACTTGACCTGAGCTGGCCAACAGGATTATTTCATATCATGAACGTCACATTCAATATAAATTAGAAAGCTTGCTGCATAGTGCTCTCTCTCCCTTGATGGCGGCGGTCCAGAGAACTTCTTGCCCCGGTGCCAGACCCCTGACGCCTTCCCTTCCTCCCGAAGCCGTAGTGCTCGCGGTGCCCGAAATTTGCTGTCCACTGCTGGGAGTGCACAGCTTCCTACTGATATAATTGGCTGAATATAATCCTCGTATATTTTATATTGGTATTGGGATCAATACTGGTTCTTTAGTGTTATTAACATTAATTATTTAGTCTTATCCTATTAAATCTATTTATATTTCAACCCTTGTGTTTCCTTGTTTTTTCCCTGATTCCCCTTCCCAGGTGGGGAGGGGTCATCGCGTGACAGAATAATTGTCTAAACAACAATAAATTGTTGTGGGTTTCTCAAACCATAATGAACTTTGCGCCCAACATGGCATTTTAACAAACTTGGCACCCAGTGTGTTCTTTTAACGAATTTGGCACTCAATGTGATATTTTGCACTTAATTCAAATAGTGCTGGGAGAACCGTAGGCTTCAATTTGAGAGTTTTGAAGGGTTGAAGTTTTAAACAGATTTGATTGGATTTGTCGAACAGTCAATATGATTCTGTTGGAGTGGTTTCAAAGGAATATAGCCAGAGTCCTCTGGTATCTTTGTATAGACTTATGTTGGCAGCTATGGGAGCTGTGGGAGAGTTCATTGTCGTTTCTCACTGGTTTAGGGCAGTTTATCATTTCTAAATGTGGAGTAAAACCATTGCCTTGTTATCTTGTGTGGCGGTATTTTGCTATGTTATCGGGTCTTTTGTAATCTTTCCGGTTTTTTGTCACTTACGTAATGGCATCTCGCATATCGCCTCGGTCGGACTCACCTCGGGACGGCGGGAGCCCTCTGTTGGGCATTGTGCATAATTACACCTTGGGTTATATTTAGGGCCGTTGAGGATTTGTATGTTCCGGTGGCGTCAATGGTAACAGTTTTCGAGAGTTTAGAATACCCTTGGAATGTTTTGATCATCGTGCCTGTGTTGTTAAGTTTTGTGGGCTTGTTCTTTCCCATTGGCTGGATGTGCCGTAGAGGGAAACGTCCACCCCGCACGCCCCCGTGACAGACATTGCTTCTGTGCAGACCCCACCGGCCCCCGCGACTGACATCATGTCCATGCAGATCCTGCCGGCCTCTGCAACAGGCATCATGCCTGTGCAGACCTTGCCAGCCCCCGTGACAAACATCGCGCCTGCGCAGACCCCACCAGCCCCTGTGACAGACACTGATTCTATCCAGACCCTGCTGGCTCCCACGACAGCATCCACAGCTGCAACAAGTACTAAACAAGGTCTATAGCAGACTCCCACAGCGATATCAGCTTTATTGGCCCTTAACCTAATCCAAACACTCTCAACCCCATCATCACTATACTTGATTTCTGAGCTCTCATAGCATTCTCTAACATACAGGGCTTCTCCTTTCCTGTCTACCCCTCCTGAAGAGCTTGTAGCCATCGATTGTGGCACTCCAGTTGTGTGAGGTATCCCACCACGTTTCTGTGATAGCCACTATGTCATAGTTTTCCTGGTGAATCATGGCTTCAAGCTCCCGCTGTTTGTTGCTCATACTGTGCGCATTGGTATAGATGCACTTCAGATGAGCTAATGATTCCAACACCTTTTTGTGAGCGTGGGCCCCATTTCCTACCAGACCCTTCTCAGGTGCTTCCATGATTTCTAAATGTCTATCCCTACTCTCAAATGAAACGGCAGAGTGAGAGTCCTCACTAGTCCATCATCCTTCAAGCCCTGGCATGCTTCCCTTGGGTTTAATCCTGACAGGCCCAGTTATCTCCCCTTCCCCCCTCATATCTAGTTTAAAGCCCTGTCAATGAGCCCTGCTAACTCCTGCCCCAAAATTCTTTTCCCCCTCTGGGACAGGTGCATCCCACCTGCCACCAGCAGGCCAGGTGTCTCATACAGCAGCCTGTGATCGAAAAACCCAAAGCCCTGCTGATAACACCAGTCCCGGAGCCACGAGTTGACCTGTTGCCTCTTCCTGTTAATTTCCTCATTCATGATTGCCACTGAAGGGATAGAGGAGAACACAACTTGCGTTCCTGATCCCTTAAGCAGCTGTCCCAAGGCTCTAAAATCTCTTTTAATTGATTTGGGCCTCCTTCTACCCACTTCATCACTACCCACCTGAAATACTAACAGGGGGTAATAATCAGAGGGGTTTACTAGGGCAGGAAGTTTGTCCAGCACATCCCTAACCCGTGCCCCAGGGAGGCAGCAGACTTCCCTGTGAAGTGGGTCAGGGCGGCATATTGGTCCCTCTGCCCCCCTCAGCAGAGAGTCACCCACAACAATGACCTGTCTGCTTTTCCTTTTGGAGCCAGTTGTGATGCCAGGTCTATGGTGACTTGGTCTTTCTGACTTTTCTAGCCTGGGTGTACCATCCTCCTCTCCAACAGCCAGTTCCTCCTGCAGGACTCCATACCTGTTCTGCAAGGGTAACTGGGAAGGTGGGAGGGGCCGGGAGGGGCCAGGAGGGGATTTGCCTGCTTCCCCAAGCAGGGACCTGTTTCCATTCCCCCCATTCTCCGAGATCCCCTCCTACTGCCTGGTGACAAGAGGGGAGGGGGTCCTCTGATTTATGTGGGGCCTCAACCTGTTCCCTTTCTCTTTAGAAGGGTACAGAGTGGAAGACATTCACATTTTGTTTTTACCAAAAGTAATCCAATCCTCTCCTAACCTTCATTTTAGGAGGCTAAATAAGCCAACTTATGGAAATGCCTTTGATTTGCCACTTCTTCTCTGAGAGTGGTTGCTGTACATCCCTGGGACACTCTGTGTCTGGAAGGTTTGTGTCCCCCAAGAACCCCAGCCTGCTTGCTTTCCCGAGTTCCTCCTGTGGTTCAGATACATCTGAGATGATCTGTAAAGCTTCTCCCACTGAACCCCATAGCTTTCTGAGAGACATCTGTGCCACTTCAGGCTAAGCCGGATAAGCAGCAGCTAGAAAACAAAACCTGCTTCAGAAGTGTTAGGTGCGTTGGTGGTAATGTAAAATAAAAATCAGACGGGGATCACGATCATTTCTATTTAAATCATGGTTGCATGCCACGTGTGGCCCTGTGAATTTTGGGTTTACTTCAACTAGAAGTAGTGAGGAGGATAATTCAATGTCTACGGAGGTGTCGCCAGGGTTAAGTCCGACTAAACCCAGCATCAAAACATCCTCAGTTCAGAAAAAAAGATGGGTCATTGTTGTAGGCGACTCTATCCTGAAGGGAGCGGGAGGCCCGATATGCAGACCACACCCACTTCTCAGGGAAGTCTGCTGCCTCCCTGGGGCCCGGGTCAAAGACATAAAAAGAAAACTTCCCTCCCTGGTAAGCCCCTCAGATTATCACCCTTTACTCATTTTTCAGGCAGGCAGAGATGAGCTGTTAACGAGAAACCCAAGGGCGCTCAAAAGAGACTTCCGGGCCTTGGGACAACTGGTCAAGGGGTCAGGAGCGCAGGTAGTGTTCTCCTCTGTCATCCCAGTCGCAGGGAAGGATGAGGAAAGTAACAAGAAGAGCCAGCAGATCAATACCTGGCTACGAGCCTGGTGTCAGAGGCAGGACTTTGGGTTTTTTTGTTCATGGGATGGTTTACATGACACCAGGCCTACTGGAGACAGATGGGGTACACCTGTCTCAAAAGGGGAAGAGGGTCTTTGTGCAGGAGTTGGCAGGCCTCATCAAATGGTCTTTAAACTAAGTTTGAAGGGGAAAGGGGGGGAATCCATCAGCAGAGACGCAAGGGTCATTGATGGGTTAGAAACTATGGCTGTGCCTGGGAATGGTCAGGTAGAAGTCAGGCCTTCCTACACCAAAAAGGTGGTGGGACCGGTAGCCCAGCTGAAGTGCTTTTACGCTAATGCACGGAGCATGGGCAACAAACAGGAGGAGCTGGAAGCCATCGTGCGGCAGGAAAGCTATGACGTAGTCGCCATCACGGAAACATGGTGGGATGACTCACATTACTAGAGTGCTGCAATGGATGGCTACAAACTCTTCAGAAGGGACAGGCAAGGAAGGAGAGGAGGAGGGGTGGCCCTGTATGTTAGGGAGGGTTACAAATGTCAAGAGCTAATTGAGGGTAACAGTAGGGTTGAGTGCCTATGGGTAAGAATCGGGGGGAGGGCCAGCAAGGCTGATATCGTGGTGGGAGTCTGTTATAGACCGCCCAACCAGAATGTAGAGATAGATGAAATGTTCTATAAGCAGCTGGGAGAGGTCTAAGAATCACTTGCCCTTGTCCTGGTGGGAGACTTCAACCTACCAGATATCAGCTGGGCACACAATACAGCTGAGAGGGAACAGTCTAGGAGGTTCCTGGAGTGTGTTGGGAATGGAGATAGATTGACAGTAGACTATCACAGCCTGAATGAAGTCACACCACCAGTGAGTGCTGCCATCCCAGATGTGTTAGAACTTCACTATGAACTGGAGTCAAAGGAAGATAACTTCCTGACACAGCTGGTGAGGGAGCCGACTAGGGAAGGAGCCCTGCTGGATCTGCTGCTTGTAAATAGAGAAGGACTTGTGGGGGATGGGACAGTTGGAGGCCGTCTTGGGCACAGTGACCATGAAATGATAGAGGTCTCATTTCTCAGGGAAGCAAGGAGGGGAGCCAGCAGGACTGCCACCATGGACTTCCGGAGGGCAGACTTTGGTCTTTTCAAGAGCCTGCTTGACAGAGTCCCTTGGGAGGCAGCCCTGAAGGGCAAAGGAGTCCAGGAAGGCTGGACGTTTTTCAAGGAGGAAGTCTTAAAAGCGCAGGCGCAGGCCATCCCTGCGTACTGTAAAACGAGCCGTTGGGGGAAAAGACTGGCCTGGCTGAACAAAGAGACATGGCCACAACTCAGGGAAAAAAAGGAGAGTTTACGGCCTTTGAAAAAACGGGCAGACCACTCAGGAAGATTACAAAGGTGTTGCAAAGCTATGTAGGGAAAAGATTAGAAAGGCCAAAGCCCAGCTAGAACTTAACCTGGCCTTGGATGTTAAAAACAATAAAAAGAATTTCTGTAAATATATTAGTAACAAGAGGAGGACTCGGGAGAATCTCCATCCTCTATTGGATGTGGGAGGTAACATAGTGGCAAAGGATGAGGAGAAGGCTGAGGTACTGAATGCCTTCTTTGCCTCCGTCTTTAGTAGCAGAGTAGGGTGTTCCCTGAGTACCCAGGCCCCTGAGCTAGCAGATAGGGGCAGGGAGCAGAACAAAGCCCCCGTAATCCAAAGGGAGGTGGTGAGGGACCTGCTCCAACACCTGGATATAAACAAGTCTATGGGGCCAGATGGGATCCACCTGAGGGTACTGAGGGAGCTGGCGGAAGTGCTCACTGAGCCACTCTCCATCATTTACCAGCAGTCCTGGGAAACTGGGGAGGTCCCAGCTGACTGGCGTCTAGCAAATGTGATGCCCATCCACAAGAAGGGCCAGCAGGATGATCCGGGGAAGGACAGGCCTGTCAGTCTGACCTCGGTGCCTG
>QJSC01009879.1:0-16201 GCA_003697955.1 Calidris pygmaea
TTTTTTTTTTTTGTGGTTGGACTCGATGATCTCTGAGGTCCCTTCCAACCACTACGATTCTGTGATTCTGTAATTCTGTGATAATCTGGCTGTGAGTGACATTAATGGTTGTTGTATTATTCATTTCACCTGGAGCAAGAACAGGTCTATGTATTTACCCAGGACCTGATACTAGCACTTATCACAGGAGCATCTGAGAGGCGTCAGAGTCCTCTGCTTGTTATCTTTGGTTCAGTCAATTGACATTCAGGAGTAGAGCAGAAAAAACACTCTATGTTCTTCATTTATTGGCTGAGGGAGAAAAAAAGCCTCAGGAACAATGTGGATTAAAGGAGACATTCAAATTTGGAGGACAGTTCCTGAGCATTGTAAGAAATTTCGATAAGGTCACATTCAAGAACTCAAATATATATCTTTCAAATCATTTGTAGCTCTCCAATGACACACTGAAAACATTAATAAAAATTAGAGGCTCTGAATCAATCTGCTGCAAACTTAGGATTTTTCAATTCACAGAGCACTGCGTGCGGATAGCTCGCTGGACTCAATGCCTTAAGCTAAAAATCAACTTCATGTCCCTCCCCCCAGGCTGTTCCCATCCAATGGCTACAAAGCAGCCTCTGGAAAATGAGAATATTGCCATTTCTGTTACTCGTGGAGGTGGTCCTGTTACAAGAATAGCATGAAACAGGTGCTAATTCTTTGAACTCTTTCTCAGGCCTTGAAGTAAGGGTCAAGGCAGGCTGGCTGTAGAGCAGTGTGGATGTTTGCTCTGTTATGGATTTATTGTCCTTGCTGAAGAGAAAAAAAGACCTTTTTTTTGAGAATATCACATCCCATCCTTTTCATCATTAAGCTCAATTAACTTTTTGCTAATCACACAGGATAGCCTTGGTGGGGACCACTTGAATTTTCATTTAGGAATTTATCTATCTTGGATAGACTTGTAAATAGACTAAACCACTACTTATATTTTATCAAACACTGTGGTTTTAAAGAGAGACATGATGGAAGTACTCAATTTCCCCCTGATTTTTATCAAGATTTGTTGACCTTGTGTGTACCAAGGCTCAAGGACTCACTTCACCCCTGTGAAAGTTTGTGACTCGCTCAGCACAGTTTATTTCCCTGGTAAATAAAGGGAAGATCTGAATTCAAGACTCTAGACCTGGCTGGCACAGACGACTTTGTTTCCCACATTATCAGTTTTGAGTGAAACCAGCCAGTCTTGGCAAAAGATAGAGGCAGAAGAGAAGGACCTGCAATAAGAGGTGAATTTCTAACAGTGGAGATTTACTGGAAGAAGGGTAAAACCTCCACAGCCTGGCACTTTTATACCTTGCCAGTATATCTCCTTCCATTCAATACCAAGCTAAGAGGGTTCATTTAAATAATAAACAAGAGTCACTCTTTCTTGTGCTGGAGCTTTTGGGTGATGGGTTTGGTTTGTGCTTTGCAGCAGGTTACCACAGATGATCCTAGCAACCTCTTCAGTCTATAAACCCCAGACCCAGATTTCCATCCCAGCAGCAAATGCTCAGCCTGATGCCTTCTCTTAAATAACATCAAGGTTAACTGAAGTCACATGTGCAGACACCAAAACAGAAATCAAACACTGAAATAAACACCAAGTTCTTGATCAATAGTAATTATTAATATATATATTCTTTGATAGGGATCTGGACCAGTTGTGACCAAGTCTGTACAGAAAGACACTAACACCTTTCCACCTCTCAGGAAACACAGTAAAACACAAAGTGGAAGGGCACAAGGTAAGAACCACTTGGTTGGAAACTATCTTATTGCAAAGCAGCCTCTGTATATCCATTGTCTAGGCAAAACCCCAATATATCCATTAGAGAAAGTATCTCTGATAAAAGCATCAGCCACACCATGAGCAAAAGAAATGTACTGACTTGGTCCTAGTACATGATTAGAAACAATGAGGTATCTAGGAGGAAGGCTGCAGCAATGAAATAATATATACAACACACACACGCATGATGTATTTAAGAACCACAGAAAAGAAAAAAAAAACACATAGAAATATGCAGAATGCATGCTACTCTTGACTCAACGCACAAGGGCCTTGAGATCTACAGAGGGAAAGTGCTATAGCAGAACAGTCTCATTTTATTACCACAATTACTGATCCAATTACTGCGCTTTTTTAAAGCAGCGCATAGCCATTTTCCTCATCTTTTGCTGGTAACCAAATGTCTCTCTTACCCTTACTGTTTTACTGTTATTGGCTTTAAATTAAGTCAGCAAAACAATGGCATTTTTTGCAGCCTAACTCATGAAATGTTGAAGCATAAACCGTGTCAAATCATATCCTCAAAGCTGATCAAAAGCGATCCTGCAGATGATAAATATGGATTACCAAAGCAATTACTGAAAATTCATAACCTTGCTAAAAAGGCATTCTAATGGAGTTCTGCAGCATGTTGTAGTTAAGGGCTGTTTACTTTTTTAAAACATTTTGCAGTAAAATGTGTGGAAATGTGGTCTTATACATGCTTCATCCAGTTCTGAATACAAAATTGATTGTGGCTGTTGAGAGCTCCCTCCTGGTATTTGATACCACCAGAAACAGTGTTTTGGCTATCTTTATCTGGTATTGGACCAACTCTGACTCACAGCCTCTAAATAATATATGTGAACACAGTAATTATGAAAAGCTTTCCGTATCCCCTCTTTAATATAGATTTAAATCTATAGTTAAATAGATTTAAATACAGTTAAATCTGTGCTGAGCTTCGTCAGATTCTTATATTGGCAACTCTGCTACAACTGTCATTCTCACCAAACATCAGTGGTTAAAGTTGTCTTTTCCATGGCCAAGCTCAGATAGAAAGAGAATATCATCTCCCAGCTTCAGAAATGTAGAAAATAACAGAAGAGGAATGGATAAGTGCTCCTCTGTATCTTGCTGACCTTTCTGGCAATGCAACTCTGTTGACAACAGCAGAGAACTATGAATGTAACTACAGTAGACTGTTGCTGTCTTCCTGATGTTCATTTTTTCTAGACTGAAGACTTATGATTTTTTTTTCCTGATAATAAAAAAAAATAATTGGGACAACTATATTTTGTTTGAGTGAATAAAATTCTTAAAGATTTTCTTCAATACATGAGGAGATGTTATAGCTGTAGACTTTTTTCTTATCATCTCCACTTAACCTGGAGAAATTGTAAAAATGAATAAGAATAATCCATGCATGAAGAAAACAGTGCTTCAGTTCACCTTACAGTGTTCCTAGGTAAGAGTATTAGAGGATGGAAGCACAGATATTAAATAATTTGATCTAAAATTTGGTTAAGGTTAAAGCATTCTAACCTTCTCCTCTGAGTGACTTGAAGGCAAATGGGATAGATTTGCAAGTTTTGAAATCAGATGCCTCGATTACTTTTCCATTCCCCGATAAGGGAAATGTTACTCTACATATGGGGGAAACTGATTACAAAGGTACAAATACTTTGCCCTTATCTAACATCAGTCCATGGATGTCATATTGAAACGTGATCCCCCTATATAAGTCTGATAATATCAAAGCAAACAAGAAATAAATATGTTTCAGCTGATAAAACCATCCTTCCTGTAACAACAAATGAATTTCATTAATCATATACTTGAAAAAGAAAAAAAAAAAAAAAAAGAGCTAGCCTAAGGTATTTCTTTTCACATTTTCTGCACTCTCCTACTGCCCACTGGTTGCAATTACATGCTCCCAGTGGATCAGATGGGTGGGGGTCCCAGTCCCACCAGCAACCAGATGACAAATAAGCTCTTTGCTCTCTTCCACCAGCGCAGCGCAGATTCCCAAGGAGATCGGTCACTAATGGGAAGTTGCAATACAGGCTTGAGAGAGGGAAGACCCAAAATTGCCCTCCTTAAGCAAGATCTGTGCTTCTCTCTATGCTCTTCCAAAGGCACGAATCAATTTGAGACCTGAGGACTTATTGTCACCTCCTACTCTTTTCCGTCCGTGTTCAGTCTCCACTAAACAGACGATGCAAAGCTAATGAAGTTAAAAATTTAACTTAGATTTTTTTCCAACCTGCTAATGTATTTCCTCAAAACAGTTATCTTTTGTGTGTGTGCCTGTTGAGGGAAGAGGAAAGGCTTTTAATTATATCTGAAAAGGATTATTCCCATCTCTACAGAAGGGCTCTTGACATTTTTTGAAAACTAGGCATCTTTTGTTGCACTAGCAATAGAGTGTGTATGACAGAAACAGAGCATGTTGCCTTTCCTAGTTGGTAAAATGACCCATGCTTCTAATGGCAAAGCCCTCAAAGCTTTCTGTTTAGCAGGATCCTACACAAATACAGATCAATACCTTCAATTTGATTCTCATCAGTCCATCTGTAAAAACAGTATCATTCATATGTCTAATGTCAACACAATCACTCTCTCTGATCCAAGCAATTTGTTGTTTGTTCCTGTCTGTTCCTATTTGTTCAAAAAAACCAAAACCCTCTGAACGTTTAGATTAATCTGAAAAAGCTACTCCTTTTCAAACTACTCTGTGCTTTATAATACTTTTTCCCTATCTTCTATGCATAAGAGAGCAGTTATTGCACAAAAATGCAATTACTGTTTCTTCTCTTCTATAAAAAAAAGCATGGAGTGACTTTGAATGATTCCTTCACTAATAGTGACTTTAAACTAAATACTAGATATATTTTAATATAGAATAGAGGGCAGTCAGAGCAGACACTCGGTCAGTCGGCAAGGCGGCAGCAGCTAGCTGATCTAGCGTGTGGCGCACAACAGGGGAGTCTAAGGAGAGAGCACATGGGCTGCTCTGAGTAGAAAGAAAACATTCGAGAACTGAGAAGCGAGCAGAGCATAACAGGTCAGGCAGGCTAAAATAATAAAAAAAAAAAACCAAAAACAACAGCAACAAAAAAAAACCCACAAAACACAAACCAAGTCACTTGCCTGAAGAGATCGGATCGAATCATGGTTAGAACTCAGCCAAAGGTTATTAAAAAAACTGTGGGTACCCAAACAGAGGCCCCACACAAACATGCAGGCACCCAGGCAATTTGCTGCAGTGAATGCTGGAGCCTGGCAATGGAGGATGGTAGAGAAAACACCTGTGTTAGGTGTGAGCAGATCAATGATCTGCTTAACATGATAGCTGAACTGAGGGAGGAAGTGAATAGACTAAGGTCCCTAAGGGAGTGTGAAAGGCAGTTAGATGTGTGGTACCAGGCTCTGCAGACCCCTGTAGCAGAGGGAGGTGACCCAAGGAACAGGGAGGAATGGATACAGGTGCCTGTTGGAAGAGGCAAGGGAAACCCTTCACAGCCCCCCTCATCTTTCCATTTGCCCCTGCACAACAAGTGTGGGGCACTGGAGGTTGAGGGTGAAACAAACGAGAAGGCAGAAGAAAGACCATCTGGGGGTTTGCCTAAAGCAAATCAGTCCCCCCCTCGCATCAGAACCTCTACCCTAAAAAAAAAGAGGAGGGTAATTGTCATTGGTGACTCCCTTCTGAAGGGAACAGAGGGCCCCATATGTCGGCCAGATCCTTCCCACAGGGAAGTCTGCTGCCTCCCTGGAGCCCACGTCAGAGATGTAACCAGAAGGCTGCCTAGTCTGCTACAGCCCTCTGACTACTACCCCTTAGTAGTTATGCAGATGGGAAATGATGAGGTCAATACTGGAAACTTAAAAACAATCAAAAAGGACTTTAAGACATTGGGGAAACTGGTTGAGGGATCAGGGGCACAGATAATTTTTTCAACAATACCCTTAGTTGCAGGCAAGAATACTGAAAGAAATAAAAAGGTGTACACGATTAACAAGTGGCTCAGAAACTGGTACCACCAACGAAATTTTGGGTTTTTTGACCTCAGGGAAATTCACATGGCACCAGATACGATAGCAACAGACGGAGTACACCTGTCTCAGAGGGGTAGAAAGATACTGGCCTGCGAGTTGTCAGGGCTTGTTGAAAGGGCTTTAAACTAGGCTCAAAGGGGGAGGGGGTTAAACACAGGTCCAGTAGAAATAAGCCTAAGGAGAGCCTTCAGCCTGCCATCTCAGTGGCAGTGGGGGATGGTGATACATATGGTAGCAAAGACATAAGAAGTAGTAATAGGGTGGCAACTACAAAAGGGACTGAGCACAGCCAGGTGGGAAATAGGGTTCGTCCCCCCCCAAAAAGTGGCAGGACAACTAGCCCAGCTGAAGTGCATCTACACAACTGCATGCAGCATGGGCAACAAACAGGAGGAGCTGGAACCCATTGTGTGGCAGGAAAGCTATGATGTAGTTGCCGTCACAGAAATGTGGTGGGATGAATCGCATGAGTGGAGTGCTGCAATGGATGGATACAAGCTCTTCAGAAGGGACAGGCAAGGAAGAAGAAGAGGAGGAGGGGTGACCCTGTATGTTAGGGAGGGTTATGAACATCAAGAACTAATTGAGGGTAATGGTAGAGTTGAGTGCCTATGGGTAAGAATCAGGGGGAGGGCCAGTAAGGCCGATATTGTGGTGGGAGTCTGTTACAGACCACCCAACCAGGATGTAGAGGTAGATGAAATGTTCTATAAGCAGCTGGGAGAGGTCTCAAGATCACTTGCCCTTGTCCTGGTGGGAGACTTCAACCTACCAGATATCAGCTGGGAACAGAGTACAGCTGAGAGGGAACATTCTAGGAGTTTCCTGGAGTGTGTTTGGGATAACTTCCTGATACAGCTGGTGAGGGAGCTGACTAGGGAAGGAGACCTGATGGATCTGCTGCTTGTAAATAGAGAAGGACTTGTGGGGGATGTGACAGCTGGAGGCCGTCTGGGGCAAAGTGACCATGAAATGATAGAGTTTTCGATTCTCAGGGAGGCGAGAAGGGGAACCAGCAGGACTGCCATCATGGACTTCTGGAGGGCAGACTTTGGTCTTTTCAAGAGTCTGCTTGACAGAGTCCCTTGGGAGGCAGCCCTGAAGGGAAAAGGAGTCCAGGAAGGCTGGACATTTTTCAAGGAGGAAGTCTTAAAAGCGCAGGCACAGGCCGTCCCTCTGCGCAGTAAAGCAAGCTGTCGAGGGAAAAGACCAGCCTGGCTGAACAAAGAGATAGGGTCACAGCTCAGGGAAAACAGGAGAGTTTATGGCCTTTGGAAAAAAGGGCAGGCCACTCAGGAAGATTATAAAGGTGTAGCAAAGTTATGTAGGGAAAAGATTAGAAAGGCCAAAGCCCAACTAGAACTCAACCTGGCCCTGGATATTAAAAACAATGAAAAGAATTTCTATAAATATATTAGTAGCAAGAGGAGGACTCGGGAGAACCTCCATCCACTATTGGATATGGGAGGTAACGTAGTGACAAAGGATGAGGAGAAGGCTGAGGTACCGAATGCCTTCTTTGCCTCAGTCTTTAGTAAGGGAGTAGGGTGTCCCCCGGGTACCCAGATCTCTGAGCCAGCGGATAAGGGCAGGGAGCAGAATGAAGCTCCTGTAATCCAAAGGGAAGCGGTGAGGGACCTGCTCCAGCCCCTAGACACAAACAAGTCTATGGGCCCAGATGGGATCCACCCGAGGGTACTGAGGGAGCTGGCAGAAGTGCTTGCGGAGCCACTCTCCATCATTTACCAGCAGTCCTGGGAAAGTGGGGAGGTCCCAGCCGACTGGCGTCTGGCAAATGTGACGCCCATCCACAAGAAGGGTCGGAAGGATGATCCTGGGAACTCCAGGCCTGTCAGTCTGACCTCGGTGCCTGGGAAGGTCACGGAACAGATCATCCTGAGTGCCATTATGCAGCGCATGAAGGACACTCAAGTGATCAGGCCCAGCCAGCACGGGTTCATGAGGGGCAGGTCCTGCTTGACAAACCTGATCTTCTTCTATGACAAAGTGACCCGCTTGGTGGATGAAGGAAAGGCTGTGGATGTTGTTTACCTGGACTTTAGTAAGGCCTTTGATACAGTCTCCCACAGTATCCTCCTGGAGAAACTGGCTGCCAAAGGCTTGGATGGGAACACGCTCCACTGGGTTAAAAACTGTCTGGAGGGCAGGGCCCAGAGAGTGGTGGTGAATGGAGTCAAATCCAGTTGGCGGCTGGTCACGAGTGGTGTCCCACAGGGCTCGGTACTGGGACCCATTCTCTAACATCTTTATCAATGATCTGGATGAGGGGATCGCATGCAGCCTCAGTAAGTTTGCAGACGACACCAAGCTGGGTGGCAGTGTTGACCTGCTGGAGGGTAGAGAGGCTCTACAGAGGGATCTGGAAAGGCTGGATCGATGGGCCAAGGCCAGTGGGATGAGTTTCAATAAGGCCAAGTGCCAGGTCCTGCACTTGGGTCACAACAACCCCAGGCAGCGCTACAGGCTGGGGGCAGAGTGGCTGGAGAGCTGCCTGGCAGAAAAGGACCCGGGGTTGTTGGTCGACTGTCGGCTGAACATGAGCCAGCAGTGTGCCCAGGTGGCCAAGAAGGCCAACAGCATCCTGGACTTTATCAGGAACAGCGTGGTGAATAGGACTTGGGACGTAATCGTCCCCCCTGTACTCGGCACTGGTGAGGTCCCACCTCGAGTACTGTATCCAGTTTTGGGCTCCTTACTACAAAAAAGACATTGAGGTGCTGGAGCCCCAGAGAAGGGCGATGGTGCTGGTGAGGGGTCTGGAGAGTAAGTCTTATGAGGAGAGGCTGAGGGAGCTGGGGTTGTTCAGTCTGAAGAAGAGGAGGCTGAGGGGAGACCTTATCGCGCTCTATAACTACCTGAAGGGGGGGTGTAGAGAGGCAGGGGTCGGTCTCGTCTCCCAAGTTACAGGAGATAGGACAAGGGGAAATGGCCTCCAGTTGCACCAGGGGAGGTTTAGATTGGATATTAGGAAACATTTCTTCACCAAAAGGGTTATCAAGCATTGGAATGGGCTGCCCAGGGAA
Source organism: Calidris pygmaea (assembly GCA_003697955.1). Taxonomy (NCBI): domain Eukaryota; kingdom Metazoa; phylum Chordata; class Aves; order Charadriiformes; family Scolopacidae; genus Calidris; species Calidris pygmaea. The sequence goes on from QJSC01009879.1 coordinate 8,902, forward strand.
GTGGTTGAGGCACCATCCCTGGAGGTGTTCAAAAGACGGGTAGACATGGTCCTCAGGAATATGGTTTAGTAATTTTTATTTCTTATTTATTTTTTTGTCAGTTAGGTTGATGGTTGGACTAGATGATCTTTAAGGTCCCTTCCAACCTAGACGATTCTATGATTCTACTTCTTCTGGCTGGTAAGAGGAGTCTTTACCATGCTGCAAATAATGCTGGAACAGTATAAGGTGTTTAGGGAGAAGAGAACATAGGAAGAAAGATGGAAGTTTTGATTTGCAGGGAAACATTACATGAATTACTTAAGCCCAAGTAAATGATGACGAAAAGTAGAGATGATAATAATCTGCAGGTGTTTGATGGAGACAAATATAGAGGAAGAGGTTTTCTTAGGGTCATCCAAAGGGTAAAAGAAGCAGCAATGCTAGATGGACAAGATAAATGAAAAGGTTTTCTCCACCTCTAATGCCTGTGATTCTATTACATTAAAACAGTGGAAAAGCTACGGAGTAATCACAGAATGATATGGGATTGGAAGGGACTTCTGGAGATCATCTAGTCCAACCCCCCTGCTAAAGCAGGTCCACCTAGAACAGGTTGCACAGGATGGCGTCCAGGCAGGTTTTGAATGTCTCCAGAGAAGGAGACTCCACCACCTCTCTGGGCAGCCCCTTCCAGGGCTTTGCCACCCTCAAAGTGAAGAAATTCCTCCTCATGTTTAGGTGGAACTTCCTATGTTCGAGTTTGTGCCTGTTACCTCTTGTCCTGTCCCTGGGCACCACTGAGATAAGACTGGCCCCATCCTCCTGACAGCCACTCTTTAAGTATTTATAAGCATTGATCAGATCCTCCCTCAATCTTCTCTTCTCCAGAATAAAAAGACCCAAGTCCCTCAGCCTCTCCTCATAAGGGAGATGTTGTAGTCCCCAAATCATCTTTGTTGCCCTTTGCTGTACCCTCTCCAGCAGTTCCCTGTCCTTCTTGAACTGGGGAGCCCAGAACTGGACACTGTACTCCAGATGGAGCTTCACCAGGGCAGGGCAGAGCAAAGGGGCAGGATGACCTCCCTCGACCTGCTGGCCACGCTCTTCTTGATGCACCCCAGGATGCCATTGGCCGCCTTGGCCACAAGGGCACATTGTTGGCTCATGGTCCACCAGGACTCCCAGGTCTTTCTCCTCAGAGCTGCCCTCCAGCAAGTCAGTCCCCAACCTGTACTGGTGCTTGGCTTTATTTCTCCCCAGGTGCAGCACCCTACACTTGCCCTTGTTGAACTTCAGCAGGCTCCTCTCTGCCTATCACTCCAGCCTGTCCAGGTCTCGCTGGATGGCAGCACAGCCTTCTGGGGTGTCAGCCACCCCTCCCAGTTTTGTATCATCAGCAAACTTGCTGAGGGTATGCTCTGTCCCCTCATCCAGGTCATTGATGAATATATTGAAGAGGATTGGACCCAGTACTGACCCCTGAGGAACCCCACTTGTTACAGAGCTCCAAGTAGATTCTGTGCCACTAATCTCAACCCTCTGAGCTCTGTCTTTCAGCCAGTTTTCAATCCACTTCACTGTCCATTCATCTAACCCACACTTCCTAAGCTTGCCTATGAGGATGCTGTGGGAGACTGTGTCAAAAGCCTTGCTGAAGTCAAGGTAGACAATGTCCACTGCCCACCCCTCATCTATCCAACCAGTCATGCCATTGTAGAAGGCTATCAGGTTAGTCAGACATGACTTCCCCTTGGTGAATCCGTGTTGACTACTTCTGATAGCTTTCTTTTCCTCCATATGCTCTGAGATGATGCCCAGAATGAGCTGTTCCATCATTTTTCCAGGGATGGAGGTGAGGCTGACTGGCCTGTAGTTTCCCGGGTCCTCCTTCTTGCCCTTTTTGAAGACTGGAGTGATATTGGCTTTCTGAAGCCAATATCAATACTGAACCCATTTCTAATCCAGACCTCCGCTGACAGATTAAATACTACAGTAGATTGTAATTTCTTCTTTTGTAGTCAAATGTTAATTAGATTCCTTGCATATGTCTGTGTATCCTTCTGAGTTTGCTGTTGAGCACATTAACAATGTGAGCTGATTCAAGAGTGGAACGAAACTTCCTTATGAAGGATAATGACACATTTGAAGGACAGACTGGTCCCACCAAAATACAAACCCTACTGGTATGCAGTGGCTTTGTTGCATGTTTTATACCATGTACACATGGCTTTGCTGCACTGGCAGGCTCCAAATAATCTACGAATCTCAGCTCCTCCACCAATGCAGCTATTAAGCATTAAGAAGTCAGAGAAATTGGAAGCTAATAGATAATTTTTTCCTTCTTTTTCAACCAGTCATAGAAAATAGTCAAGTCAATTGACACTTCTAAGCCTTCTGCATGCATCTGTAAAATGAGAAAATATTACTTCTCTTGTTAGTTTATTGTTGATAAAACCTCAGAGTGTCCTTGGCTGGATATTACCGGGGTGCAAACTATTATGCCACTATATCACTGTCACATTCATTCCCAGGCATTTCGTCATTTTCCTGGACCTTTAGCTAAGTAATAAACTGGAGATGGATGTCTCTGCCCAATTACCTTGTCCTAGATTTGTCGTCAATCATACAATTATAGAATGGTTAGAGTTGGAAGGGACCTTAAAGATCATCTAGTTCCAACCCCCCTGCCATGGGCAGGGACACCTTCCACTAGACCAGGTTGCTCAAGGCCCCATCCAGCCTGGCCTTGAACACTTCCAGGGATGAGGCAAAATACAGTCTTAAAAACAGTTGTTTCACAGTCAGTTTTGTTTCAATTATACTAAAGGTAAGATTCAAAATTCAAATTTGAAACAAAACTGAATTCTTCTCAGAGACAAATGAATAAAATACTAAGAATGAGTTTAAAATTCAACTTTGGGTTCCTTCTTTTAGATTAAATTATCTGAAATCACTGCTTAAGCATGTAATCCACCCACCTAAATCCTAGGACCAGGATTTTGACATAAACTTTCCACTGAAATGAATGAAACTTCATGCCTAAGTGCTTTGCTTGGCTTTGAAAATTCTATCTTTTATTTTAAAACCTAGCACAGTATTTACATAACAGACTGAAACAGCTCTAGTTGTAACTGTAAATTTAGAATAAATGATGTATATCTTAAAAATTTGGGGTGCAACTTTTCAGACATCTCCTACTATGTGCTCATAAATAGCTGTGAATAGAAATTAAGGCAGGTAGGTGAGCTGATATCACCTTCAACTCAGTGAAATAGATATCCAGTTGCCATCATTTACACTTGCATTTTATTTTGCCAGAAATTAGTTTTGGTGGTACTGACTAAAAACATTCTTCGAAGGGTGAATATTGTAACAGTTACATTACTTTCTGTAAGTCTCATGTTTTGTTCTTTTCAAAATAATGAAATTACACCTCATGTCTGAAAAATGATCCTATAGTGGAAGGCAAATGAAATATATGATCTAATAAGTCTTATGATTCTTACTTATGATCTAATTGCCAGCCAAATAGAAATTTTTCTTTAAAATCAAATCCAATTTTTTTCATTACATCAAAAAATTGCTTGAAATGTGACTCTTCAAGAGGAACAACATTTTATTTTTGCACTTTGCTGATGCAGTCTCTACTTGAGCACTGCTCTTGTGATAACCACATAAAGCATTCTTCTTCAAAGGTTCTGTTATTGTAAAGGAGATGAATTATAAAACAACTTTATATTGTGCAATCTGCAGATTTTATTGACAAAGGTGTCAGGAGCAGAAGAACTGGGAGTCTCTCTGCTTGTCATGGGATAAATAAGAGGCTCTTCAGAGCTCTTACTTTTATTCAGTTTGTTTAGATACAAGTTGACTGTGAGCATTGATTCAGTGTGAGACTGGTTATGGATTTTTAGGTAGGTACATACACAGTGGGGGAGTAATAGATGGCTCTATAGTGAGTACAAGGCTGCAATTCCCTTGGAAGGCTGCAGAGATCATGCAAGTCTGGCTGTATAAGCTTGCTGGATCAAGGGCAGATGGGTCTGATCCTCCAACAGAAGTGTTTTCCCCTCCCACTCCAGCAACGAAATATTGCTTGATCTCTTCTCCAATGGGGGAACATCATGACAGGTCATATTTGTGTGCTAGAGGGTCTCCATTCATAGCCCCTCATTATTGAAAGCTTAGTTTCCCACCCATATCGCCACAAACAGTGAAAGTCTAAGCTGCCGAGTAACAGAATCACAAAATACCAGCTAATTTGCTGGCTAAGACATGCCAGAGCATGAGACTAACACAATACTTTGCTCTTTAATATCTGGTTTCTGCTACAACATGATGTCTTTTCCTCATTCATATGCCATCTAGCCAGTCTTCCATTTCCCTGGAGACAGTCTTTGCCTTCATATCTGTCTAAAAAGTACTAGCTGCTTGAAGGCATGCTAGAAAGCAGGTGCAGGTAATGTGAATGTCCAAGTAAAAAACATGATCCTAAGCTCTCATCCCACATTATCATGATTAAATCTATTCCTGAAAATTCTTCCTGCCTTCAGGCAGAAATACCCTCAGGAGTCATCTCATTGGAAGCCCAAACCCAGCATGGGTTTCCCTAGGCAAGTGAAAGTCAACATGAAAGTCAGCGGGAATAAATTGCGAGGATGGTGGCTGAATGAGAAGAAGTTCAAACTCTAAAAGAAGATTCAACATCTTTTGTGCAGAGAATGTTTTAGTAACAGTGGAAGCTCCCCCTGCACTTCTCTGCCAACTGGGCTTGTAAAGTCTTTCTGCTGGGTACTTACGATGGTGCTGTTGCAAAGATGAATGGCACTCAGTGCAGAAGATGAGGAAAGAGGTAAGGGAGGGTGGGATTCATCCCAGTCTTCAAAAAGGGCAAGAAGGAGGACCCGGGAAATTACAGACCGGTCAGTCTTACCTCCATCCCTGGAAAGGTGATGGAACACCTCATCCTGGGCGTCATCTCAGAGCATATGGAGGGAAAGAATGCTATCAGAAGTAGTCAACATGGATTTATCAAGGGGAGGTCATGTCAGACTAACCTGATAGCTTTCTATGATGTCATGACTGGTTGGATAGATGAGGGGAGGGCGGGGGATGTTGTCTACCTTGACTTCAGCAAGGCTTTTGACACAGTCTCCCACAGCATCCTCATAGGCAAGCTTAGGAAGTGTGGGTTAGATGAATGGACAGTGAAGTGGATTGAAAACTGGCTGAAAGACAGAGCTCAGAGGGTTGTGATTAGGGGCACAGAATCCAGCTGGAAGTCTGTAACAAGTGGTGTTCCCCAGGGGTCAGTACTGGGTCCAATCCTCTTCAATATATCCATCAATGACCTCGATGAAGGGATGGAAAGTACCCTCAGCAAGTTTGCTGATGATACAAAACTGGGAGGGGTGGCTGACACCCCAGAAGGCTGTGCCGCCATCCAGCGAGACCTGGACAGGCTGGAGAGCTGGGCCAAGAGAAACCTAATGAAATTTAACAGAAGCAAGTGTAGGGTGCTGCACCTGGGGAGGAATAACCCCAAGCACCAGTACAGGTTGGGGACTGACCTGCTGGAGGGCAGATCTGAGGAAAAAGACCTGGGAGTTCTTGTAGACAACAGGATGACCATGAGCCAACAATGTGCCCTTGTGGCCAAGGCGGCCAATGGCATCCTGGGGTGCATCAAGAAGAGCGTGGCCAGCAGGTCGAGGGAGGTCATCCTGCCCCTCTACTCTGCCCTGGTGAGGCCCCATCTGGAATACTGCGTCCAGTTCTGGGCCCTTCAGTTCCAGAAGGACAGGGAACTGCTGGAGAGGGTACAGCAGAGGGCCACAAAGATGATTAAGGGCCTGGAGCATCTCTCTTAGGAAGAGAGGCTGAGGGACTTGGGTCTTTTTATTCTGGAGAAGAGAAGACTGAGGGGGGATCTGATCAATGCTTATAAATACTTAAAGGGAGGGAGTCAGGAGGACGGGGCTGGTCTTTTCTCAGTGGTGCCCAGTGACAGGACAAGAGGTAACGGGCACAAACTTGAATATAGGAAGTTCCACCTAAACATGAGGAGGAACTTCTTTACTGTGAGAGTGGTAGAGCCCTGGAACAGGCTGCCCAGGGAGGTGGTGGAGTCCCCTTCTCTGGAGACATTCAAAAACCGCCTGGACAAGATCCTGTGCAACCTGTTCTAGGTAGACCCACTTCGGTGGGGGGGTTGGACTTGATGATCTCCAGAGGTCCCTTCCAACCCCATATGATTCTATGATTCTATGATTTATCTCATATTCTAGCCACCTAAAAGTTACATGTCTAATCTTAACCAGTCATCTAGTCTGCCTCCATAAGGACAAGCAGCTGTCATGTTGATTCAAGTCTTTGGTCATATCTCCAAGTAGATCTTAACTGCAAACCAACTCATTTCAGGCTGAAAATCCATTACATTGCAACTTTCACTGAGTACCACGCTGTGACAGACACTGTGGCTGCTCCAACCCCTGCGCTAGACACTGAGGCTACTCCAAGTCCTGCAGCAGGTGCTGTGGCTACTCCAACCCCAGTGACAGGCACTGCAACTGAACCAGAAAACTAACCTGTGCCCATATCCGTTGCCCCTATTCAGAAGAAGAGATACTCCAAGAAATCAGTTCGCTCAGTGAAGGACGACGATGATCCAGGGCCATCATGAGAACAAGAGGAAGAGGCAGAACCAGAGATAATCACTTGATCCCTGTCCCTGAGCGAGCTGCGGGACATGCGGAAAGATTTTAGCCGACTTCCAGGTGAGCACATTGTCACCTGGCTGCTATGGTGCTGGGATAATGGAGCCAGTAGCCTGGAATTGGAGGGTAGGGAAACCAGGCAGCTGGGATCTCTGTCTAGAGAGGGGCATTGACAAGGCAATTGGGAAGAAGACACAGGTCCTCAGCCTCTGGAGGTGACTCCTGTCAGGTGTGAGGGAAAGGTACCCCTTCAGTGAAGATGTTGTATGCCATCCAAGCAAGTGGACCACCATGGAAAGAGGTATCCAGTACCTGGGAGAATTAGCCGTGCGGGAGATGATTTATTGTGACCTGGACAATGCACAGTTACCCACAGATCCTGATGAGGTCCAATGTACAAGGCCCATGTGGCGGAAGTTTGTACGGAGCACCCCATCATCATATGCCAACTCATTGGCAGTGATGGAATGGAGAGGCGAAGAGGGACCAACGGTGGATGAGGTGGCTGCCCGACTTCGGCAATATGAAGAAAGTCTCTCTTCTCCCCTTGTCTCAGCTGTGGAGAAACTGTCCCGGAAGGTCCAGCAACTTGAAGAGAATAT
>QJSC01009900.1:0-31718 GCA_003697955.1 Calidris pygmaea
CTCGCTTTGAAGCAAACTAGCTAACCATCCAGTAAGAGAGAATCCAAAACCTTGTAAAATCCTGTTTAACCATCCTCCTTCCATGGAGGCCTTAATGTCTCTCCTGAATTCTGCCACTTGCTGTATTTTGTCTATTTGCTGATCCAGATGTTCAGTCACATTAAGGATGTGGATGCAACAATCCTTCTTCTTCAGGTTTAAGTATCCACACACTTTGTGTTCATGTAATAGTATCAAATCTATAGCCAGCTTATTCTGTAGAGCCATTTTTGAAGTTGCTTGTAATTGAGTATTTAAATCTCGTAATCCAACTTTGGTTGCATTTGCTAATAATTCCACCTGGCCTGTCAGATTATTTAACCACATTCAGGTTTTAAAGGAAGTAATTTTGGGGCTGAAGATAGCTTCTATTGCCCATTCTACCTTAATTGCAGTGGATGGGTGTCATCAGGGGTCTATTTAATTTCATTTTAATTTCTCCCATAGTAGGTTTTCCAAGGGTCTTTGTCTCCATAAGGGACACAAGGTTAACATACCTAAAGTATGTTGACGCACTTTTCCTTCTAAGGGTAATTGAGTAGTCCAAGTTCCATCACTACTAACCCAGACAGTATGACCCACGGAAGGCATTGCTTTCTCATTGCAATTAATAGACTCCTTTTGTATCATGGTGCCAGTCCAAGTATTGTATATGTGAGTGGCGTAGTTTCTACAAAGGCACCCTAATCGTAAGGCTCTGGCCACTAGACCAAATCGCTGGATTCCATAATCAGTTGTAGAACAATTAAAGACTTGTGTACAATTCCATTTAGCATTTTAGGATTTTCTGCTCCTTGTCTTTGTTTTGTTTAATGATTGGATATTCGCATCCTTAAATTCCTCCTCTCCAGTCCATTCAATACACCGGGGGGTACTTTGCATATAATGCCACTTGCTGACTTCTAATTTAGGCCAAATTTGTGGTAAATCTATTCCCCAGGGAAATTGTTGGCAAGGTGCAGAGGATGCAGTTTGTACATTCCAGCACATATTTCTAAGTGATGCTGATGTACGGGGGCATTCCCATCCTACATCCCAGGAAATGTTCTCCCTGTAATTCTTATGCCATTTTTCTAATCCAATTATCCATCCTACTGCTTCGTCTATCAATTTGAGTCTCAGGAGTCCGGTTCCATTACTTCCCATGGCCTCAAAAGTTTGATTCAGATCCAAAGTTAAGATTCCCCAATCTAGGAGGTTCTCAGCAGATTTTGGTAATGGAAGGCAAGCAATTATACTGCTACTGTTGTGGATTCTCCCTAATGACTGGATGAGTTGTAAAATTAGATTCCCTTCACAAGTAGTAAATGCTAAACTAATCAACGTCACACATATAACTTTCATTTTAACAATGTTAGACTAACAACACTTTCTAATAATGTAAGGATAACAATACAACAGGTAACAGAATAAGTATTCCCAAGCTGTCACTTAGACAAGTCCTGTCTCCCAGATACATTTCATCGAGAGTCTCTGGTTATTTGGAGTTTAAGCTCTCCTGTCAGTGCAGAGGTCCATTTGTCCTGATCTCGCGCCGGTGCCTTCTTTACTCTGGTATAATGGAGCCAAGAGTCGATCCCATTTACCTTTACTGCAGTGTAGATTTTTAGCAGCACAGTGTAAGGTCCTTTCCACCTTTCTTTCAGCGGTTCATCTTTCTAGGTTTGTATGTAGACTGTGTCCCCTGGTTGGGATGGGTGTACTGGAGTGTCCAAGGCAAGCGGGGTCTTCTGCTAGGGGTACCTATGCAGGGAGGATAAACTCTGTGAGAGAGCAATCAAATACTCTTTAATTACAGCCTGTCCCTTTATATGCATTTGATCTCCCTTTGTAGATAAATAATTGGTTGGATAAGGTTTCCCATACAGAATCTCAAAGGACCTCACACCTTCCCTGACTCTGGGTGTAATTTGTACCCTCATTAATGCTATGGTTGGAATATCTACCCATTTAATTTGGGTTTCCTGACATACTTTGGAAATCTGTCTTTTTAGGGTTTGGTTCAGTCTTTCTACCTTGCCGCTAGACTGTGGCCTCCAAGGAATATGTAAATTCCATTTAATGTCTAGAAATCTGGAAACTCCCTGTACTATTTCTGCAATAAAATGGGATCCATTGTCAGAGGAACACCAAACTTAGGGATTATTTCTTTCAGTAAGATTTTAATTACTTCCCTTGCTTTGTTGGTACGACAGGGGAAAGCCTCTGGCCAACCAGAAAATGTATCTACCATTACCAATAGATATTTATATAGGTTACACCTTGGCAATTCTGAAAAATCTATTTGCCGGTATTTCCTGGGAGTTACCCCTTGTTTTAAGACTCCTCCCATGATCTTCTTTGCAATTTTGGGGTTATTTGCACAACAAATAGTGCATTTTTTTGACTATTATATCTGCTAAGCTTTGCATTCTTGGTCCAATGACATATCTCTTGGCAGTTAACACAAACACATTGGCATAACACAATGCAAGTGTTTCTTGGTGCAGTCTCTTGAGTAGAACTTCCATCATCTTTTCAGAGATTAATAGTTGTTTCAATGGTGTTACCCACCAACCCTGATCATTTTTGAAACAATCTAATTGTTCTGCCAATTGGTTTTCCTTCTCAGGGTATTGTGGGGGTGATAATTCTAAATTAGGTCCAGGAATTAGAGCTCCTTCAAATTTTGATTCATTTATTGCTGCTTCTTTTGCTAACTGGTCTGCTTTTTGGTTTCTTTTTTGATTTCACTGTTCCCTTTCTGATGAGCTTTACAATGCATTATTGCAACCTCCTTTGATTGAAGGACTGCTTGCAAGAGCTTCATTATTTCTGTTCCGTATTTAATCAGAGTCCCTTGTGAGCTTAATAGTCCTCTCTCTTTCCAAATTGCCCCATGGGCACGCACTACTCTGAATGCATATTGTAAATCTCTGTAAATGTTAGCTCTTTTTCCCTGGCTGAGCTCTAAAGCTTGTGTTAGTGCAATCAGTTCTGCCTTCTGAGCAGATGTATTGCTGGGCAAAGATTTAGCCTCTAAGGCCCGAGTAGGTGTTACCGCTGCATATTTGGCTTTCTGTCATCCTTCCAACATAAAGCTGCTCCCATCAGTGAATAGCTCCAGTTTTGCATCTGGCAAGGGATCATCTCACAGATCAGGCCTACTGGAATACACTTGTTCAATAATAATTAGGCAATTATGATGTAGTTCATCAGATTCAGAAATCAGAAGCAGGGTGGCAGGGTTTAGAGTAGAAGTTACTGAGATTGTAACATCATCTTTTTCCAAGAGCACAGACTGGTATTTAGCTAACCTGCTTGGGGGGGATACAATGATGCCCTTTACTTTCAAGGAGAGAAGAAACAGCGTGAGACACAAACACAGTAATTGGTTGACTTAAGGTCAATTTCTGGGATTCTTCAATCAAAGTTACAGTAGCCACTACTGCTCTTAAACAAGCAGGCCAACCTTTACTGACTTTGTTACCAAAGGCAGGCTTCTGCTTTGTTTATAACCATATGCTGAGTTAATTACTGAGCTTCTTACTGTGTGAGAAAATAGTTGATCACCAAGCTGATAGCGATAAGGATGGGATAACAAGAAGTAGTTAATCACTTCAAGGTTCTCTCATATGTCAAAGTATGTACCCCTACGCCAATTAGGACAGAGCTGTGGCTGCTTCAAAGGACATGCTTATCTTCCTCAAGAAGCTGGCAAACTTACAGTAAACTTTTACTGTCCTGAGAGGACTCAATACCTTAAAAGGATGCTGTGAGGAAGGGTATCCCTACCCAAACGACCACCGAGGAGCTCACTCACGCCTGCACAGAAGTGTTTTGCAGATGCTGCAAAAATTAATACGCATTTGCAAAAGGGCTATTCAGTCATTCTAATGAATGTGTAAGCCTAGGTGGAGTTATGTATTAGGTAGGCGGAATAATGAGAATATTTTATGTATAAATAATGGGTGAATGTCCCCAGTAAGGTGTGCTAGATGTGTGGATTTCCACCTAGCACCCGACGTCGAATAAAGCAATATTTCCTCTCGAAACTGCTTCTGGTTTTGAGAGCTTTTGTTTCAGGTAACAACTTAATCTAATTGTTTGGAAAAATATCCTACTGGTCTTTTCCAGCTTCCCAGTGTTTGTGTCAGAACTCCTAATGCCCCTTGTTGTTGTTCATGTACATACAATTGAAAAGGTTTCCTCAGATTCAGGAGTCCCAAATCAGGAGCTTCCATGAGCTTTCTTTTAATTTCATCAAAGCTTTTCCTTCACTCAGGTGTCCATTCAAGAACTCCCTCAGGCCCTTTTATAGCAGCATACAGTGGTTTTGCAATCAGTCCAAAGTTGGGAATCCATAAGCGGCACCATCCAGCCATCCCCAGAAACTCTCTTAATTGCTTCTTTGATGTAGGTATAGCAATTCTACAAATTGCCTCCGTTCTCTCTGTACTTAATTCTCTCTGTCCTTTAGTTATCTCACACCCCATATATTGGACCTTTTCCTTCCCAATGTGAGCTTTCTTCTTAGAAACTCGATATCCTGCCAGGCCCAGAAAGTTAAGCAAACTGATGTGTGGTGGTGTGCTCTCCCTGTTTCCACCCCCTGGCTCCTGCTCAAGCCATAACCATCAGTGGGAGTTGCAATGAGTTGCACCTGGACTTTGGGGGATGGCTGGCAACACAGCCAAAACACTGTCTGGAGTGGGGACCTAGATATTTTGTTCCCATGAGAATATGACTATAGGTCAATTCTCTTACTGTATCAATAGTGGACAGACCAAGAGCCCTTTGAGCTCTCCTGTACGGCAGCGGCTGCACGCCAGGATCTCCCCTTTTGTGAGGACGCTCGCTTAAGGTTCTACTCCTCGAGGTTGAGAGATTCCTTGCCGCAACAGATTCTCGGTAAGTGACTAATAGCATGCTGAACTTTGAAATCTTAGCTAAGTGACAGAAAGGGTTGATGGCGCATATATAATCCTTTAGACATAAACCGTTGACCAAGTCTGGGACTAGGATTGGATCCAGCCGCACCCAGACTCCTCTCTGAGAAGGAGTTTAGAAAGCAAGGGGGTCCTTTCTGAACCTCGTGACTCAACGGGAGGGTCTCCCTGACAGCTTGTCTGACCCTGTCCTCTAGGCAGTAAATAATAGAGTGTACCTTGCCATCGAATCTCGTCAAACACTATCGCGTTCACTACCAACTTTGTTAAATCACTGTTTCCCATTAATAAATATTTCACTACTTCTCTCTTACAAGTGAAGTTAATCACTCCATCCGCGACATGATGGTAGTTTCCAAACATGTTTCATAACTGTCAGAAACAATCAGTAAATCATCTACATATTGTAACAGTGTTACAGTATCATGATCATTTTGCCATTGTTCTAGCTCTTTGGCTAGTATGTAACCAAACAAGGTGGGGCTGTTCTTAAATCCTTGGGGAAGGACAGTCCAGCAGAGTTGCGTCTTCTGTCCGGTAGTTGGATTTTCCCATTCAAAGGCAAAGATGGTCTCGCTCTGTTCATCCACAGGTATGCAGTAGAAGGCGTCCTTTAAATCCAATACTGTAAAATAAGTATTACTGTGAGGGATTGTAGCAAGGAGGGTGTATGGATTCAGAACCACAGGATGGACGTCTACCATCCTTGCATTAATTTCTCATAAGTCCTGTACCAATCTATATTCTGAAGAATGTGGTTTCTTTACAGGTAAAATTGGGGTATTAAATTCTGATTGACACTCCCGTAACAGTCCATGCTTTAAAAAGGAGTTTATTATAGGTTCTAATCCTTTCCGGGCCTTTAACTTAATGGGATACTGTTTTTTTCTTACCAGTTGAACTCCTGGTTTCAGTTCAGTTTTTACCGGAGTCACATTCTTTGCTCATCCGGGTATCTTCGATGTCCACACCAGAGGTATGACTGCATTCAATATTTCCTCTGGTATATCCATTTCTTCATTAGGATCCTTTTCAGTTAAGAGACATATCTGGGCTTTCCAAGCAGCTTCTGGAGGAATATGTAACTGAACAGAGGCTTCAGAAAAGGTTAGTTATGCATTCAGTTTACAAAGTAAATCCCTTCCGAGCAAGGGGAGCGGGCATCCTGGCATATAGAGGAATTAATGAACTAATTTATTATCTCCAGTTGAACATTCCATAGGCTGTAAAAATGGCCTTAAAGTCTTTTTCCCTGTTGCACCAACAACACTTGTCTTAGTTTTACTCAAAGGTCCCGTACAGCTAGTTACAACAGAGCATGTGGCTCCGCTATCAATTAAAAAATCTATTGTTTCATTCCCCAGCTTAACTGGAACCAGAGGATCGGCCAGGGAAACTTTAATAAATTCCTCCAGTCCTCTTCAGTCCAATCTAATCTCTGCCATGTCCCCCATGACTTCTCCAATCTTTCTTTCCTGACTAGTTGAAAGGCGTGGATACTCTCTCTTCTAGCGTCACTCTTGCCTACAATATGCACACTGATTCAGTCCCAGGGGAATGGCACAACAATTTCTGTTACCATTATCTCAGCCCCAAGATCACCCTGCATATTTCCTCTATCTCTCCCTGCTTCTTGTCCTCCAGTCAAGACAGCCAGCTCACTTCCCCTTCTCTTCTACTTCCTCCCAATTATTATACACCTTATATGCAATTGACAATAGCTGTGAGATTGTAATGCCATCCGTGCCCTCCACCTTCTGCAATTTCTTTCTTATATCTGCTGCCACTTGGCCAATAAACAGCATGTTAAACAACTTCAAATTACTAGCATCCTCCAGATCCAGATCTGTCCATTTCCAAGCCACTTCACTCAATCTCTCATAAAAGGCTGCTGGCATTTCCTTATCTCCCTGCCTTACCTCATACAGCTTAGACAAATTCTTTATTTTTCTCAACTCCATGCTGAATCCCATATAAAATTAACTTCTGATGTTCTTTTACTCTTTGTAATCCTCTGCTTGTATTCGGATCCCACCCTAGGTTCTCTTTTGGGAAATATATATCAACATTAGGCACCCCCCATGCAGTCTGGTCAGTCCCCCTCTAGCCTTTTCCAAAACTGTTCTCTTTTCCTCAGAGGTAAGCAAATATTCCAGAAAAACCTGTACATCTCCCCAATTAGGATTATGAGTCATCATTAGAATTTAAACTGTACTATGCATTTTCTCTGGGTTACTTCGGTAAGGTCCGACCACCTGTTTCCAGTTCAATAAATCAGAAGCAGTAAAAGGTACGTGCACGTATACAGGTGTTCCTTCAGGTCCTACAGCCTATCTGAGAGGAGCTTAAATTATGCATCTCTGTCCCCTTGCTTTTCCAGATATAGGGCTTGTACTTTCATCTCCCTCATCACTTAAACTGTCAGATTTTGGTTGGCTTGGGGGAGCTACCAACAGCTGAATATCCTCATCCGGATCTTGCAATTCAGCTTCTTTCCATTTACGACTGGTATAACAAGCATTCTCCTTTTTACTCTTTTTCTTATTTGAAGCATATGTTCCGATTTGGTGTTTAGAATCCATCAAACCACTTTTTTTTCTGAGCATCCCAATCATCTCTTAAAGCAAAGAACACATCCACATAAGGTATTTCATCCCATTTTTCAGTTCTCTGACAAAACAACATCAATTGCAATATAGTATTGTATTTTAAAGATCCATTTTCAGGACAATTTTAACCCTCTTCCAATTTATATTGCAGCCACTGCTGATTACAATATTGTATTAATTTATTTTTAGTCAAAGGATCCCCTCCAAACTTATTCCAATTTTTCAGGATGCATCCTAGAGGAAAGCAAGGGGGTGTCTCCTGGGAAGCAGCAGCGCCCATTTCGGTACCAAAAAAGATTACACAATGTCTCCCATCATTTATCAAATTTAAGCTCCTAGTGTGGGTCACTTCTACAATTCCTGGACGATTTGGGTTTCCTATTCGAGCTCGCTGTGTGATTAAGGCAACCCACTTACTCCAGGTAGCATCGGTGGCATGATGCGTAGAAGAAACTTTACCTTTGAACATCCAGCCCAGCACTGGTAGTCGGGGCGCCAGGAGGAGCTGCACTTCAGTACCAATTACCTCTGAAGCAGCTCTAACTCCTTCATATGCTGCCAAGATTTCTTTCTCAGTTGGAGTATAGTTGGCTTCAGACCCAGTATTGAGAACTAACTGAATCGAACCCAATGTGTACATGAATCAAAACAATCAAAACGAGGGACATCTCCCTTCATTTTTAACACAACGTGTAGAGGCAAACTTATGCTAGCTCAAAATGAAACAGATATTACTTAAGCACTGTGACGTTAAGAGCAATTTTTACCAAGTGCTACCTGCTACCCGAGAGATTTTGCCCCGACTCCTCTTTCCTCATAGTCATAAATAAAATACCTCTTTTCAGTAGCATTGCACCATTGTGTCATTTACCGCCTGACTGCAGGAGAGGAGCCAATGGAATCCCCGATCAAAAGATCGGTGCACACTGGAATCCAGTTGTTTCACAGCTCCTCATTGGGTACAGCAAGATGATCCGGGCAAGGCTGTCAGTGCAGTATCAGCTGGGTCACCAAAAACTGTTGTCCCAAAGTGGGGTCATTTACCCGGTGTGCAGACACCAATATATACACAGAGTAAAGGTATTATTTATTTAAATAATTTCTGCAGAGATGGGTGCTAGGTGGTAATCCACAAAGCACACCGGCCTACAAACTCTTTGGAATATTTATACGGTACAAAACACAGAAATACACACCCTTAGTTATAATTATTGGTTAGTACCTTATCTCAACAATTTTGAGAGGTTAGTGCAGTTTCTTGCTTTCATTTAAAGTTACAAGGTCCTTTAACTGATGAGCGCATGCTCCAGTACCGTAAAACAGAACCAACTTTCTGTTCAGTAATTTCACTTCTTGCTCTTCTAACTCTCTGAAATTAACAACATATTGTGCAGAAAACTGTTCGTTCTCAGAGTGATAAAACCTGTGTTTATAGTCAACGCCAAGGAATGGGATGCAGAGAGGCTCTTGCTTATGCTTATTGCTGTAACAACCAAGGTCAGCTAACTTTGTTATTTGCCCCATTGGAGGGTTGGAAGCGGAAAAGAATACAGGGGTCCCACCCGCGAGGAGGAGTGGACAGGACAGACGACCCAAACCTGACCAACAAGGGTATTCCATCCCATCTGCCCCCTGCTCAGTATAAAAGCTTGATCCCTATAAAAGGGATCAAGGGGTCAGGGCTTTTTCTTCAGTGGCTGACATCCTAAGAGGACCCTGTCTGTTTGTCTGCCTTTGATCCCAATCTGTGTGTTCCTGAATTCAGCTCCTGTCTGTTGCTGACAGTCCAGTCTGGGACTTCCCCAGTGCCTGCTGGTGATGCGATCATCATCCTGGGTGCTCGATAACATTTTTGTATATATTTCATTATTTTCTTTTTGATATTATCTTTTCTTTTTATTATTAATATTTCATTAAAGTAGTTTTAGTTTTCTTTTGAACCCATAAGTCTCTCCCTCATTCTCTCTCACTTCTCTTCTGGGAAGGGAGAGAGAGATTAAAAGAGAGCACCTGTTGTTTGTTTAGTGGCCAGCCCAGCCCACCACAGACATGACCTGTCAGAAGCATCTGCAGCTGAATCCACTAGTGCCAGGGGAGAGAGAGAAGGTGGTTTGCTTCTTAGTAACTCAATGTACAAAGAATACTCAGGTGGCAGAGAGTGTGATGCTGATATTAAAGATAGTATTGGTAATTCAGGAAAATCTAACTCAAATCAAGGATCCAGTGTTGAGCCCATGGCTCAGGAAACAAATTCTGATATACCTGAAAAGAGCACCATGCTTTCACAGTGTGGAAAATATGGATTACGCAGTCCAGTCCCCTTCTCAAGAAAGCAGCCTACTCTTGCAGCCCAGTCAGGACTGAGGAATGAGGACTTCAGTCATTCTGAAGAGCCAGCCAAGTTAACATTCAGCAATGAGGAAATAGGGTTGCTAAAAACCATTTAATACAGAGTATTTTTACACAAGAGACTTTTGCTGCGGATTCAGGATCTGCAACCAAAGATAATAAGCCATTAGCAAATGAAAAGAACCCCTCAGGCATGTCCAGCAGCAGCTCTCCAAGTGCTACATCAGAGATGGGAAAATGGCAGAGGGAAGCCCTAGAAAAGGCACAGTAAAGTCTTGCTCATCACTGAAGTATGTCATGAAGCATAGAAATTCTAGACACGTGATACGTTTCCCTATCATATTAATACGTACTTTAAAAATTGATGGGAAATTAATCTATGAAATAATTATTTAATAAGATTAATGATAATTTATAGTCATTATCTTATAAATATATGACTGCCTATTACTTAGTGATATTTTAAAATCACAGAATCGCCGAGGTTGGGAGGGACCTTTAAGATCATCTAATCCAACCATCAACCTAACTCTGACAACAACAAAAAAAAACAAACAAAAAAACCAAACACCATCACTAAACCATATCCCCGAGCACCACGTCAACCCGTCTTTTGAACACCTCCAGGGATGGTGCCTCAACCACTTCCCTGGGCAGCCCATTCCAATGCTTGATAACCCTTTCTGTGAAAAAATTTTTCCTAATGTCCAACCTGAACCTCCCCTGGTGCAACTTGAGGCCATTTCCTCTTGTCCTGTCGCCTGTTCCTTGGGAGAAGAGACCAACCTCCCCTGGCTACACCCTCCTTTCAGGTAGTTGTAGAGAGCGAGAAGGTCTCCCCTCAGCCTCCTCTTCTCCAGGCTGAACACCCCCAGCTCCCTCAGCCTCTCCTCGTAAGACTTGTGCTCCAGACCCCTCACCAGCTTCATTGCCCTTCTCTGGACCCGCTCCAGCACCTCAATGTCTTTTTTGTGGGAAGGGGCCACAAAAAAAAAAAATCTCACAGGAAGCCAATTATTCTATTAGAGCTTCCTAGGATAACGCTAGAGGAATGGATATTATAATAAAAACTGCAGTTCTCAGTAACTAATTGGCTTCCTATAAGCTGTAAAGTACCTAAAACATATCAAAACCTCCCATCAAGAAGCAGGTGATAGCCGTTCCATCCCTATGGAAAGAAAAACAGCTAGAGCAGCTGGGCAGTCACTGAAAATGTAGGTGTAAAGCTTCAAAGTAATATGAGCTGCCACTGTCAGCTCCCAAGGACTGAACTGCATTCACTTGACTGAAAATACATTGTTGGTCAGAGAAACATGCTCAGAGGAATGAACAGCTGCACTGCCTTCCTGCTCTGTCTGTTTTTCACCAAAATGACTTACAGCTTCATAGTTGTAAGCCATTTCAGCAATTAATTAGACAATTTTTTTGCTCCTAGATTTCCCTATGGTAAAAAGCAGTATGTGTCCCTGTGCTGCCTATGTCACTCCTCTCTGAGCAATCCTCAGTCATCAGTCATCTTTAATCCCAAACCAGTGCAGTCCAATGCACTTCCAGGAGTGCACTTTCTGAATGCTCCCTTATTAATACAAGCCCTACTTAAAAATAACTGCCTCCATGTCAGTTTTAGTCACAGTTTGATATCACTTTTTATCTGTGTGTCAGGTTGCTATGGAAGGTAGAGTTCCCCTTGGCTGAAGCTATATGCACTGCTGATATTTCTCATGTCAGATCTAGCAGACCTGTACCCGTGCAGGAGTTGGACTAGCCTTGTGACCTGATGTGAAATAATAGCTTCCGTCTCCCAAGAATGGGCTATTATGTCTGATCAATGAGTAGTCCAACTCACCATTTATTTTCACGATTGCTAGATCCAACACAAGATGTGTCAGGAACAGAGTTCAGTACATTATAAAACTGCATGTCAGATTACCAGTCCCTATACCAAACTTTTGAAAAGCTAATCCGTGTAGAAGGGTGATAACAAGTGTTTTATACATTTTCATTTTTGAACCATTATATTAGCTGTAATTTCACATTAAAACTACCAGAGTAAGCTGTAATTTCAAATAAAACTACAGAGTAAGACAGAGTAAGTTAACCTCAGTTAACTGAGTTAACCTCAGTATGTAGATACATTGACATCTGTCTGTGAAGGACTTTAATAAGGAAACACTGATTTAATCTACTACACTGCAGAATGGAAAACATGATTTTATGTACTGTTGTAGTGCATAAAATATGCTGATTTTCTCCAGCCCACTGCTACTGTTTTTCCCAAAACTTTCCTTTTGCCTTCCTCACCAGGATTTTAAGAATTTTGTGGCCAAGCTGGATGAAATCTTGATACTGAAGTCAAAGTGCATTCAAACAATGCAAGCTCAGCTTCACCTCTATTTAGCCTCTCCTGGTACTGACATGTCCCTACAAACACCTACACCAGTTTAAACCTTCTTTGCTTGCACATGCACAAGAACAGCTACTGAAACAGCCAGCCAGCGTTTCACCACACTTGGTGCTGCAGAGTGTGAGTGGGTAGGGGATAACTTTTGTTTTGATGTTTGTGATTAGTGTGTATTTTAGATAAGGATGAAGAGAATTCCAAGTAAATGGGAGATGACTACTTGGCACCACAAGCTTTGTATTTCATTAATACCAGTAAGCCATGATCTTAAGAATAACAATTCAGCAGCCTTTAAATATCTCACCAAGCAGCAGGCAGTCCTGTCCACAGTATTCATAGCAGCTTCTCACGTGATAAAGGCACTTCTGTGTTGCCAAGAAAATTAGGGGAAAAAAAACAAAGCACACATCAAAGCCAGACACAGGCTGAACAGAAAGGCTCAAAATCTATCCAGAAAAGCGTTTGCAAACAGAAGCCAGGAAAGAGAGAGGAGACACTGTTTATTAAGTACACTACCTTAAGTAAATGGAAATCAAGGCTTACCTGCTACAAACGATGTCTGATCTCTGCACTATGGCACAGCTGCATAGTGCTCATTGTCTGGGTTGACAGAACTGATTTTTCACATTAAAAGAGGGTCTGGTTAGATGCAGCGGGCTTTCAGAAGCTGCTAACAGTGCTGTTACGTGAAGCTGGTATTTGAACCAAGAACTACAGAATGATCAGCTGGAGCCCTGCAAAAACTCTGCTGCTGCATGCATCACATCTGAACCACAAAACAAGTCCACTTACTAAAGCCATGAAATATGTTCAGCTGACAATATGCTGCATGAACACTCCCACTCTAAAATTAGGGCTGTTGCAGCACATTCAGCCATCTCAGTATCTCCTCAGTAATGCCTATAGTAGTTCAAAGTCTGCTCAGTAGCCAGAAATGCCAAGGATAAGGGAACACAGCTGTCTGACCAGTTGTGAATTTTACTGCCTGCTTCTACAGCTACCTTGAGTAGCCCAGGTTTGGCCAAGCATCAATACAGTAATCACAGTGACAATCAGTTATCTGGGTTGCATATTTGGTGCAAACACTCCCAGGAATGTAACAGTGCATAGCCCTGGGGAACAGAACTGTAAGGGGAAGACTCCTAACAGAAAAAAAAGTTCTATATCAGTACTGTGACTTTTTGGGTGTGGGTTTTTTTTTGAGCCACCTGTGATTCCTGTCTAGTCTACTGTGAAAAAAGCAGATCTGAGCCCCAATGCAAGTTCCCAGAGCAGGAACTAATTGCTCCCTGAAGGAATGACCAGGAACACTGAGAATAAACAAACAAACAAAAACAATAAAATAAACAAAACAACAAAAAAAAGCACTATTCCAAGCTCTGATAATATTTTTTAAAACTGGAACCATCCAGCCAATCCACAAGACTATACCTTGTTAAATGTGAGATTTTATTACCAGTCTGTTCTCAGAATTTTATTTTTCCCTACTGAATGTGAGACTTGACTAAAATAAATAAAAAAACCAAAGCAGCCCTAGCTGTGAAAAGCTACCCATCCCTAGCAATAACAGGACTACAGACAAGCTTGAAGTGCTGCATGTCCAAGAGATACCAAAACTGGACTCCTAGTATGCAACAGAAACTACCAATGCTGTTGTCAAAAACGGTAATGTTTTTCTCTCCACTCTTAAAGTTATTACCTAGATACTTCTTTAATTCTCATGTGAAAATGTCTTAAATGAGCATTTAAAAGTGTCACTCCTTTCCTGCTGTTTGATATCACACTGACACCCGATATGAATAGCTTTTATTTCAACTTGAGAAACGTGTGAAATTGTTTGTTGTTACAGCAGTCTAAGAAATTAAGAGAGCATGACTATGTACAATCAAATACACATGGAACTAAAATAGGTTCACTTTCGCATTGTGGTACGACAAAGACTATTAGTGCTCATGGCAGATACTTGATATTTGATTTGAATAACTGACATTATTTAAAATAAAATTCAATTTACTACAGAATGCTGGTAAAATTTGTTTTTAAAGTAAATATGATCAAAACGCCCATTAAAATTGTGAGAAATGGGCTAAGTTTTGCTTCAGCTAATTGATATATTCTTGTTAGTGTGTCTGTATTAACAAAGGAGGCTTAGTGATAGTGGAGTCTCCTAAAGTGTACCCAACTAATCCTTAGAAATGCTCTGGGTCTGTCCAGGGATCCTGGTTTACAGAACGTTATCTAGGTGAAGACTGGTAAGTGGACTAAGGACTGTGAAGACTGATAAGTGGATGAAGGTCATCTAGAGGGTGGCTGATGAAGATGAGGATATGACCACTAGGGTGCTTGTAACTACTAGCACTGGACAGTAGGTGATACCAAAGACTGTGAAATAACATGTAGCATAATCAACTAATCAAAGGTGTGTTTAGAATAATGATTTTGTAGAGTAGGTGGGTGTGCCTTGTAAGGTAAAAAGGTGTAAACTAGATCTGTAATAGGTCAGGCGGTTGGGAAGAATGTGAGCTCCAACTTCTCAGCCAATGAGAAGAGAGACAGAAACTCAGGCGGCCAGGGGTAGGCTATAAATACTTGAAAGATGAAAGATGGGGCGTGCATCTATTTTTAGCGCACCTGTACAATTTCGTACAATAATTTTTTTTTATACTTTTTAATCTTTGCTTTGGTGACTTTGTTCTCTTGCAAATTCGAAGTGTGAGCCAGTGTTTCTCACAAAATGTTTGATTGCAAAAGATTAACTGGGGCTGGGAGTCAGTACAAGATTCCCTTCTCACCTGGCCTGCTGACATAGCTGGTGTTTCAGAAGCTGCCCTCCAGCCATGTGTGGCTGACCTGAACAGCTTGCAGCAGCAGCAGAACAACCCTTGAACCAGGTCTTGCTGCACCACCAGCAGAAGCTGTCATTCTCCCCAGCATGGAGAGCTGCCCAGCCACACACCACACAGAAAAGCTATCGACGTCAGCTCTGGGGTTGGCAATCCACACTGCCCAGGGCTGCTCCAGCAGAGCCAAGACACTGCAGGAGCCACGAGGCCAGCCAGAGAGCCTCGGGGCACATTGCAGCTGCAGCTCCCGCTGCTTGACAGACTGTAGGATCCCAGAAAGAAGTCATCCTCAAAACAAGGCAATGGCCACAGCAGCACCTCTAATCCCACCGGGTCTCCAGCCATCTGCAGGCAGAGTGGGAGGCCTTAGCTGCTGTGTGGGTGACTGATGGCTCTCCAGCATCCAAGTCCTTACCTGGCTGCTGCTGTCCATAACCATCAGGAGGCAGCTCAGGGGGTCTCTGACTCAAAGCACAACCTCTACACTTCTCACAAGCCTTTCCACCAAGGCACCCAGACCTTGGTATCTGGCAGCAGCTAACACAAGAAGGCAGAACAACCTCTGACAAAGTTGAAGCAGTGCCAAGTACATAAGTCAATCTGATCTGAGAACCTATGAGAAAAGCCTTAAGGTCTTAAGTGTGACCAGGGATGCAGTCATCTCACCAGCTAGCAGCAGGGCAGAGTCTAGCCTCACACCTGCTATCAGCAGGACCTCCCCACATCCAGGCTGAACTTTGTTCGTAACTTGACAGGAGAGAGTGACAGTACCAGAGTAACTAGTGATACACAGCACCCAAAACAACATTCAAGTCTCATCACATTGTGTCATTTGTTACATGTTTCTTCAGAAGTGCCTCTCCTCTAAGCCACCAGGTTAATCCCCTCCAAGCTGCTCTATCACTTCCCCTCCTCAACTGGATGGGGGGGGGGGAATACAACAAAAGGCTCATGGGTCAAGATAAGGACAGGGAGATCACTCAGAAATTACTGTCACGGGCAAAACAGACTCAACTTGAGGAAATTAATTTATTACCAATCAAATCAGAGTAGGATAGTGAGAAAAAAAAACAACAACTCTTAAAACACTCCTCACTTCTTCCCAGGCTCAGCTTCCCTCCCAGATTCTCTACCTCCTCCCCCCAAGCAACACAAGGGGACAGAGAATGGGGGTCACAGCCAGTTCATCACACATTGTCTCTGCTGCTCCTACCCTCCTCCAGCCTGCGGTCCCACCCATGGGAAACAGTTCTCCACAAGCTTCTCCAATGTGGGTCCTTCCCATGGGCTGTAGTTCTTCATTAAATGCTCCAGCGTGGGTCTTTTCCATTGGATGCAGTCCTTCAGGAACAGACTGCTGGAGCATGGGTCCCCCATGGGGTCACAAGTCCTGCCAGAAAACCTGCTCCAGCATGGGCTTCTCTCCACAGGTCCTACCAGGAGCCTGCTCCAGCGTGGGCTTCGCACGGGGTCACAACTTCCTTCAGGGCACATCTACCTCCTCTGGTGTGGAGTCCTCCATGGGCTGCAGGTGGATATCTGTTCCACTGTTAACCTCTATGGGCTGCAGGGGGTCAACTTGCTTCACACCATGGTCTTCACCACAGGCTGCAGGGGAATTTCTGCTCCAGCCTCTAGTGCACCTCCTCCCCCCTCCTTCTTCACTGACCTTGGTGTCTGCATTGTTGTTTCTCTCACGTATTCTCAACTCTTCTGGCTGCTCTTCCACAGCAATTTTTTTCCCCTTCTTAAATATGTTATCACAGAGACAATACCACTGTTGCAGATTGGCTCCATTTTGGCCAGCAGCAGGTCCATCTTGGAGCTGGCTGGCAATGGTTCTATCGAATATGAGGGAACCTTCTGGTTTCTTCCCACAGAAGCCACGCCTGTAGCTCCCCTGCTACCAAAACCTGGCCATACAAACCCAATACAGATGTAAACCCAGAAACCTCACTGACAAAGCAAGAGCAGTGTCGCCAGGGAAGACACAGACAGGTAGAATCATAGAATGGTTTGGGTTGGAAGGGACCTTAAAGATCATCGAGTTCCAACCCCCCGTCATGGTTCAGGAGACCTGAACTGAGGGAATGAGCCAAGTCATTTTCCTCTCCCAATGTCCAATGCTCTCAGCTCCATGCTATAGCATGAGTTTGGATCCCTAGGCTTGATTTTTGCAACAAAACAAAAATAAGTTACAGAAAAATGCAGCACATTCTACCACTGCAGCCACCTTCCCAGAGACCTCTGGTTGTTCTGCCCAACACAGACAGTGTTCGTGTAAGCCTACAGGAGCAGGCAACACCTAAGTGGGCAGGATCCAGCAAGTTCTTCATCTGCTGAAGCTGAAGAGCATGAGAGATGGGAACGATGACACTGGGAGTTATATTTGAATGTTTTATTAGTTGCTCTTCTGTAGGATCAAAATATTTAGCAAATTACTTTAAAAGATTCCTCAAGACTGCTGATATTTTATGTATTTAGAACTTGAACAATGTGCAAAGTAATACTTTGAACTATCAAAAACAACCCAAAACCTGATTTCTAGTACTAGATACTATTATGTAATTCTATAGCAGTGTGAAAAATGGAACTAATACAGTGAGTATATTTGTTTTAAAGAAAGTGTTTGAAAGAAGCCTCCTGCATCACACCAAATATCTTTTTGTTTTAAATTATAACTGATTTCCTAGCAGGGCATTGTCTTAAATATCCTACAAACCTGAGGGATTAAGAATACTGAGCCCCAGCTCTCTGCTTTCAGGTTCAAGAACCAACAAGAGTTGCAGGTCCAGGTAGAGTTCACAACATACCTGTTTCAGAAGAACTTATACACTACTCAGCATTGAACGCTCATGTCTGGCAGAAGTGTTAGATGCATAGATTAAAAAAAAAACCAAAAAAAACCCAAAAAACCAAAACCATTTCCCACACAAGAGGAGCAGCTTCTCTCTTTATGCATAGCAACCATTTCTGAAGCAGCGTTTTACTAAGTTACAGACTAACTTTCAACCAAAAAAATAAAACTCCATTGCACTAAAGGTCAAATTTAACCAGTTAATCCAGACTATGACATAATCAAGTAATTCAGTACAAGCAGACACCATGAAAGCAGCTTCAAAGAACCAAAGCATCCTAGTTTCAGAACCAACTTAGTATTCTTCTGTCTAACTCCAATGCAACAGCGAGGGGGAGAAACCACTCCTGCCTCTACCTATGTAAAATTCCAGTAGAATTCCAGTGAGCAGTCTAAACTCTCCGTGGCCAAGCTGGAAAAAGGAAACTTAGGAAAGGACACTTTAAAAATTTAATTTAAGAAATAAAGTTGGGTCTCATCAGAAAGAGAAATGTTAGAGTGATGCACATGGGTGGGCTTGCTCAGTCATTCTCCCTTGTATGCAAAAAGTCAGACTCCTTCCTGCCGAGAGCAAGTCACACTGGATGCGAAGATGGCAGGGCTAGTGCTGCTCCGTTGCATGCTGAGAATCCAGAAATGTGTTTTCAGCTGGCTCCCGCACGAGCCATTAGATCTTCCAAAGCGTTGTGTTGGTCATTGTTATGTAATAATAAGACCTCCTTAATGTCTTTTAGTTCAAAGCCCATTTCTTTAAATTGACTCATTAGTTGGAGAAGTTCTGTGATCTGAAAGACACAGATAGTCCATTATTTGCAAGAGAAAAGAGGATCAGTGCTTGGTGGAGGTTTAGCACAGAGCTAGTCTTAAGCGACTGAGCACCCTATGGGGTGGATTCCTACTCCTTAAGTACAGCCCATTCCAGCTCCATTTGGAAAGAGTCCACTCACAGGAGAGCTGGCAGAGCTCTGGGTACAGTAGCCCATGAAGCCTCACCTTCAGTCTGTGTTTGAACAAAACCCTGTGTTTGAACAAAACCCTGTGTTTGAACAAAACCCTGTGTTTGCAGTCCTGCATTTCCAAAATCCTCTTCAGCAAGGGCACCAAAGCTCAGTCTGTGGGGGCATCTCTCCCAGTAGGAAATTTATCAGCCTGGCCTAATTCAGACTCTAATGTCATACTGGTCCCCAGTCTAGCAGCTACTGCTGCATCTGATTTTTTTTTTTTTTTAAAAGTTACTTTGACTTTGGGAACAGTACAGTAGTCCTTGCTATCAAATGGCTGTTCAGATCTAGGGCAAATTTAGGGGATTAGCACAAATCCTATTGGACACGCTGTATACGATACTACCAACATCAACCACAAATCTTCCCTGAGCTTTGAAAAAATAAAAGTAACAATAAGTGAATCAAATGATCAGACTTTTATGAACCCTCTCCCATTTACAGGGCCTCCACTCCACCTGAAAGGGATGGGATGGACATACCACCAAAAAAACTCCCCAAACTAAGTTGAAAATAGACATTCGGGAGATTAGCCATTTCCAATTTTGGGGTTAAGCCAGTAGCAAAAGAGTTTCCTGAACTTAGTCACTTCTCCCATTTGCACACTGTTGTTCCTCTGTAAACTCATCACTAATCCAAGAAAGGCAGGAAGGCATAATATCTCTGGTGGGGTTGGGTTGCACCTCTAAAAATTTCATAACTTGGAACACAACAGGCTGGCAAGCTTTAAAAGATCCTGCTGTTCTCTGCCCTGGCTACCCCCTCCTGCTTCTGTACTTTTGGTGCTGGTAAAACAGACAGACAATGAACCAGAGCCCAAGAAACATTTTCCAGCTTCTTCCAGAGAGAACACTAACCCAATTTGCTGAGCAGCCAGGCAGATGCATTTGTACAGGGGAGAAAATTCATGGCCAGGGCAGACTGGCAGGGTTTGAAAGGTAATTTGCTGTTCCTCTGTATCAAGCACCAGAATAAGCGAGATCTTTAAAAAATCCTGTCCCCATAAAAATGCATGCAAGTGAGAGCGATAAAGCAACGCAGAAGAATTCTAATGCTTTAAACACATTCACTTTATCACCGCAAGGATGTCCTTCAGTAGTCAGTTTTGGAAACAAGGCAGCATTACCATGAAAGTCAAAATAACATCAGCCAGAGGAACTACCATCTCTATTCCTTAGCACATTGCACCCTCACCTTCTTCTCTGAACACTGGTGCATTTCCAAAGCAGCTTCAACAAGAAGTGGATCAAAGCCCTTCTCACAAAGCTGTCCACGTGCAAATAGGTAATCCAAAACCTGCGGGGAATGAAGAAGAGTTTGCAGAATGGCATTCGCAACATGCGGTTGTACATGCAGAGGGGGCTGAGCACAACTCTACCCCAGGCTTCACCTGGGACTGAGATGAAGTCCTTCCCAGTAGAGTCGAGATGCTCTTTATGCAAGAGCTTGTTCAGAGAAGACCAATGAGCCCTTCTGTCCTCCTGTGCTCTCCCACCAGCTCTGAAAATCATTTTCCACTTTAGTCAAGACAGTTTCAGAAGCCTATCTTTAGCCTTTCATGCCTGATGACTGAGCAGAAGGCAGAAGTTTAACTGCTTTTTATACTACGAGTTTTTAAAGTGAAACTGTAGGTCCAGCAGTCCAGATGTGTCAGCTTTTAGCTTCTTATCAGCTGCAAGAGCTGATACAGTCTGAAAGCAGTCAGCCTTTTAAGATCAACTCAGCATACTGGTGAGTGAGCTGCAAATCCCAGCTCACATGCCCAATTTCTTATCCATCCTCAGCTTTGAGAGGTACAGAGAAAGGTCAGATGAGTAATGCTAGGTATGTGAAAGAATACAGCCGGATTTAAAACTGTCCTCCTAAATGACATTTTTTCTTTTTGATACCACAGTTCACTCCAGCACACAGCTTAAACTGCTCTTGATGCATAGGTAATGGGCAAGCAGATCAGCTCCACAAAGCAGAGAGAAGCCACTGGGACATTCCTCCTCCCCAGGTGACAGGCACAGCACACAGCCTGCCTAGGGTCAGCACAGAAAGTTTGGCCACACTCTCCCTGCTTTAAAATGTTTGATGCAGATACAAGACCCAGAGCCATGCTTCACCCTGAAGTGCTTTATGCTACGTGATCTGCTCTATGAGGCAGGAAGCGCCACAACTAGAGCACACAAAGCTGGTCAGCGATGCCTTGCAAGAGCCTTGCAGGGCTGTCGTAAGCCTGCAGGGGCCAATCTCTCTCTACAAAGAGAGACATCAACATCTTAACCCATGTTCAGAACAAGGGAAGTTGGCTGGGTTTTTTTTGTCACATCAGCACTAGGCATGGCATAGATCCACACTAAACTTCCTTCAGATGGTTTTGTAGCTCCTGGGAAGGCTCAGTACCTCTCCCAGCTTCACGTGGAGCTAAGGGCCCATCTAAGCTCAGAGCAGCTCTGATCTAGCACCCACAGGTGTGGCTGACTCAAGCAGTCTCTCATCAGAAACATGCACAAACACTCTTTTTTTGTTGTTGTTTTGGGAGCCTTTACTGCCAGGTGACAACTTCTCTAGTGGTTAATATCACAGCAGCTACATGCTGCAACCCCTTGTTAGAATAAAAGTATTCCCCCCTATCCTTTTTGCAAATTCAAGGTTGTTCCTCAGCAGAATCAGCATCCAATCAAGTATTTCTTCCCCATTGCACAACCTCTTACCTGGTCTATGTTCTGTCCCTTCTCCTTCATGGCTTTCAAAACGTTCTCAGGCAAGTACCCCATGTTGACAACCGTCTCTACACACCGCCTCTCGCTAGTGGAGAGGACCTGCTGTAGTTCAGAAGCGGGGCCACCCGACTGCTTCGTGCAGCTGGTGTTATTGGGCACTTCAGACACTTGGAAATTTTGGTGCGTTACCTAAAGGGGAAAACCCAGAGGCTGAGGGTAATGGTCATGGTCATCTTCTGCATCCCACATCCTGTTTCCGGCTAGTACAGAACCAGGATACCTCATGTAATTAATCCAAGAGGCTTTCTAGACTGCCCTTGGGAAGTTACTCACTGTTAGGATGAAACCAAGCAGTGCACACAGTCTGACTCCCACCGTACTCTTTTTACCCTCAAAACAACAATCAACAACCCAGATTCTTTGCAATGTACCTTCTCCTACCAGTGGACAAAAACCTTTCAATACCAAACCTCATGATATAGTCAAACCCTGTACCTCAGAGAAAGAATGGAGATTGCTTCCTTCACCCCAAGTTTACTCATCAACTATGATTTTTCTGTACTCAAAGGAACACTACTTCTGGAGATTTTCAGAAACATGATCCAGTGCAAGCACACAAGTATTTGCGATCTTACCACAGGGATTTCTGTTTCCTTGTAGTCTGGGTATACCTGTTGGACAACACACAAATAAGATGACTATAAACATTATGCACCAGTGAGGGGAATTTGCTACAGCTGGGGGAAAATGGTTTTATAGGAGAGATCTGGAAATAACTCTACCATACTAGGGAAATTTGTGGTCTGATCAGGCTTCCACACGTGAGATGCAGACGTTACACAGTTGTGTGTAGTTATAGAATAGCCATCATAAGGATCATTTCTTATCTCAGCACTCTACAAAAACAGATTATACTTCAAGAAGGATGCGTCCCCCCTTGTAACAATTGTAAGCTTGTTTATTCTGTCACTGTGACTGCTACATGTTCATACAGCTCAGAGTAACACTTGGGCTCCTATTCAGCTCTTGACCCAGTACTACGCTGCCTGAATGACAGTGATAATTTTGAAGTCATCACCTAGAGACTTCCCTTGATTTGTTTTTGACCATGAGAAGCAGTAAAAAAAAAACACATACCCCTTTTCTACTCTCAAAGCACTGCATTTTATACGCCATATATGAGCAATGTAGCACACTGGTTAAGAAGAACATGTGATTTTTCAACCAACACCCAACACTTGGTCCCATTCCCAGTATGCTGACAAGGCTGGGTAACGTTCCCTGCTGTACATCTGCTCCATTTCTACAGAACTAGGCTGCCAGAGGGCAGAACCAACCCACTGCTTTATACTACTTTGCCCAAGATAACAGGAGTGCAAAGTCAGAATTTCGTCCCATCAAATCTGCACGTTTCAATTCATCCATTTAAAAGTCTTCCTGCATTTTAAATCAAATTAGAAAAGATTGCAAGGAATTACTTTGGACTAAGAACCTCCATTTACTGCCTTTCCTTAATACTTTAAGCCAACACAGATTGTTTGAAAGCTTGTCTACTTCTTTCAGAAAAGCCTTCTTTGGGCCCAAACAAAAAAAAAAAAGAACACCCACACACCACAACAACAAAAAATTGTTTACAGAAAAAAACAATTTTGAGAACATATATCAGGATTTTGGCAAATTTGGGGGAGGGGGAGGAGGAGGCGGCGGCTTTGTTCTGCATTTCTGCCCATTTTCATCTCAAGGGTA
The DNA here is from genome assembly GCA_003697955.1 of Calidris pygmaea. Lineage (NCBI taxonomy): Eukaryota > Metazoa > Chordata > Aves > Charadriiformes > Scolopacidae > Calidris > Calidris pygmaea. Next base: position 23,482 of record QJSC01009900.1, read on the forward strand.
ATTTATTTTCTGGGAGACAAAGCTCAAGAAATCAGTCTGATCAGTTTACCCAAGAACCTCTCCTCATGGTGGTAGAAGGGTTCAAAGCTCTTTACACATCCCCTTCCTCCAGGCACTTTTGCCAGAGCAAAAAGCACCAGAATATGGGATACACTGAAATGGTGGTCTGGCATGGCCCTGAGATCAGCTGGTTATCAAACTGAAGGACGATGCTTTGTTATTGATGCTGTAGCCAGGAAAAACAAAACTGCTTCTAACACCAGAGATTCAAGAACACAGGAAAACCACCTCCTCCATCTACTTGAACTTGACAACCTGTGCTTGTGGTCAATGACTTCTAGCAGAGGAGGGAATTCCTAAAGGAATTACAAGGGACAAAGCTAGGACTGGTAACTCAGCGGCCACTCTCCCTTACATCTCAAACTTGCATTTCAGTGCCCTTCAAGAAGCAGACATGCAGTGCTTTCAGTATGTGCTTGCACGCTATGCCTGCTTTTAGGGACTTCATAGAGAGGCTGGGAGCCCTGCCTGCAGCTGCTGTGCCCACACACATCACACTAGTGTAGCAGTATGTATTCTGCCCCATCCTCCCATAACCAGAGATTTCTCTAAATAAAATGCACCATGCTAATCAGGTCTCTGACCAGTTTTATTTCATTCCAACCAGTTGTCTTCACTAGTCATTTCTCCCTCTGCCAATGCTGCAAAAAGCAAAGCAGTGAGCTTCAGAATCAGTGCAGCCTCAGAGAAATCACTTTATTTCCATCCAAAAAAACCCTAGATTCAATTCACTGGTAAAGCATAAACTCCAGTGGTAACTCCAAATCCAGTTACAATTTCTAGTCTTGTGGAAAAAAATAATTAAAAAAAATAATTACTGTGACATAGTTGTCCTGATACTTTCTAAAAAGGACAAGCTTATTCTTGCATAATCTTGAAGAAAAGGGACGCACAACCCTTCTGCTCCAAATCACAGGGATGACTGACTTCCTTCTATCATTTTCATACTCTAAGGATTTTTGTTACATCTACTTCAGTTTTTTGCAGCTCAGCTGTCATTTTCCAGCCACTGGGACCATATTGTGGAAATATGAAACTAGTATATTCTGAAGTCTTAAAACTGAAACAGAATTCTTAGTTTGCTACTTCCAAAGCAGAAATAGCTTCAAATGAAGATCTTTATTACTTCTCCTAGTAAGACTATTTTTTGTTTATCAGTTTGTATCTTCCCTTACAGCATTCTCAAGAATATACCTTCCCTCTTAGTCTTGAATAATTTTTAATCCAGAATAGAGATTTGAATAATTAGAATGAAAATTTGGCTATATGAATGCCCATCTATCTAGTAAGTGACCTTTCATATTAATCCCTAGTGATGTGTCATACTTTGAGGTTTTACCTTTGAGCTACATAAAATCACCTCTTGAACCTGTGATCTGTAGCAGCAAGCAGTTGCTCAACATATTGCTGCTTCTATCCAAAGTTTACTGTATTAAATTTGTTCTAGTGATCAATAACCAGCTGCTCTGCTGTAGTCTGACGAATATACTAGTTGCCAAAATACTGTATTTCATGATTAATAATGCATTTACCTAAGCCTGAAAAGAGGAGAACGAAGAACATGAGAGAAGCAATGTCACTTGTTTCAGAGCACATGGTGTCACACAAAAACATTCAGTATGCCAGTAAGGCCACAGAACCACTACTTATATTGAACAGAAGCGAGATTATTTTAGAGCCAGCTAGAGGATTTGACTATACAATTACCATAAGGTTTCATAAGTATTGGTGTCCAGATCTTTGGTTCTTTGGGAAAAAAAGTCCACAAGCTTACTCAAATCTCTGCTTTTATTCACAAAGAGACAAAGACAACAGCTGGTGTGAAGTTAAGTGTCCCCAAACTAATTTTAGAACTTGCTACAAGTTTGAGGAAATGAAGCATCAAACTCCTGTCTCAGAGCTGTACAACAACGAACTGTAACATTAGTGATCTGAGATGATCCTCAAGACATCTACTCTTCTCTACAACTCCCTGAAAGGAGGTTGTGGAAAGGCAGGGGTTGGTCTCTTCTCCCAAGTCACAGGCGATAGGATATTAGGAAAAATTTTTTACACTGAAAGGGTTATTGAGCATTGGAACGGGCTGCCCAGGGAAGTGGTTGAGGGACCATCCCTGGAGGTATTTAAAAGAGTGCTCAGTGACATAGTTTAGTGATGTTTTTTTATCAGAGTTAGGTTGATGGTTGGACTAGATGATCTGAAAGGTCCCTTCCAACCTAGACAATTCTATGATTCTAAGACTGCTTTTGGTATCCAGAAAGTAATCCTTCCACCCTCCTTTACAAGGAAGATGGTAAATACCAGATTTCATTTTAATCCATTTTAAAAATCTAACCTTTAAAAGATCTCAGGAATAAAAAAAAATAAATTTAAAGAGAGACAGAGAATTCTTTCACTGTAGGTCAACTGCAAGCACTTTTTTCTTCCCTGAATGACACAGTACATGCCTGTTTAATCTGTTATTGCTTCTATTCCTTGGAAAGTTGTCATTTCCCACTATTTCCAGCAAATAAATAAGCAAGCCAAGGAACAAACCGATCATTGATTTAACTCAAAACCTAAGAGTAGTTCAGAATCTGCTACATCTCAGTTGGATAAGACAGAATGCAGGACTGTACAAAGAAGATCTCATATGCTTAGCTCAAAGGTGTGCAACTATGAACAAGAAGAGCTGAAAAACTGAAAGAAAACTCACCAGAATTCGTCTAAAATATCAGATTTGTGTAATCATCTGAGGTTAAAAACTACCAGCATGAAGACCTGTTTGACTGATCAATTTGCCATGTAAATTAAGAGGAACTACCACATGTGATCTACACACCACTCCCATTAAATGAATCTAAAACCACAGGACATTTTAGAAGCAGCATTTGCCTCCGCACCTCCACATCTCCCCAGCAACCCTGATTCTAAATCCACTGCACGTTTACCGTAGGCACTGTGCTTTGAGAGAATTCTTCTCCTGTATAAACTGTTGATGCAGCCAGGGAAGGCAGCCTGGATGAAGAAGATAACATTGATGTCTCCATGCCACCGTCCTCACTTAGAGTGGAAAGACCAACCATATAGTGTCCGTTCAGTTCACTAGCTTTACTCTGAGCACACATCTGCAAAGAGCTGAGCAAAGTGCCATTGTGGAGACAGGTAGAGCTGTGGAAAGTGCTCATGAGCTTTGATGATTTTTGATCATTCTCATCAGAGTCAAGTTTAGGAAAGGACAGGGATTTTATATTGCTCACTGAAGTGATAGGGGGCAGGGACACTTTGGAAGACGAGGACATCTTTTCACAGTTTCCCAACTGTGGTAAAGTGATAAAGCCATTGGGTTTATGAAGAGGTTTGAAGTCCAACGTGGCCCTTTCTATGGATGCCAGAACTTCCTCATCTTGCAACACAGACTCATGCTCTCCTTTGGGCAAAGTATTATCCAACAGCTGGCCAACAATTGGCCCAGTAGTACCAACATGAATTTCAAGGATATTTTTTAATTCCTCCTTATCATTGATAGTTTTTAATTCCAGTTTGTCAAATGGGTCTTCTTCACATTCAAAATCAGCTGGGTTGAAGTCTGATTTTGGACAAGGTGGACTGAGAACCTTTTGTTTCACAGCGCTGCTGTTGGCTGGTGTGGGGGTAAGAATATTATTGTGCTGCAGGCTAGCGAGGATGGGGTTAATAGGAGGCGGCATAGCCTCAGGGCAAGGTCCCTCTGAGAACCCCGTTTTTTTGCTGACCTCTGGAGCTGTTTTTGAGTTTGCTAGTGCTTCTTCTGCCTTGCGTTCAGCTTCTCTCTGGGCAGCTTCAATTTTTTTTATATCTTCAGCCCACTTGATTGTTTTCTTTTCCAGTGAGAAGTCATACTGACCGAGGGTGAAGGGGAAAGGAGAAAAAAAATAATAATGATAAATTATAAGGATATTAGCCACTACTTTTAACAGCAAGATAAGTAACATAGAATAAGAGCTACATGAACTACCATGGACAGGCATCAATTTTTTCCCAGCATCTCTTATAACCTACAAACTCGCAAAGCCAGAAAATACCAGCAGCAGTTCATTTTGCCTCTAGCAGCAAAACCTGTCTATAGTCTGGATTAGAATACCATATTTTGCCTCCTTCCTACATTTAGTTTTGCTTTAGAGCTACTGATCACCCTAAGATAAGTTTCACAGCCCTCCCACCCTCTCCCCTCAAGACAACAGATGTAGCAAGGGGAAGTCTAATGTGTTACTAGATGGACTAGATGGTCTGGCACCACTGAACTATCCCCTGTACACAAGTTCTACAAGTCATTCAATACTGTGGCAGAATATTTCTGCATCCAAAGACCAATACGGTATTGCTCAGTTCCCCCTAAAAGATTCCTAAGGGACTAGATATTTTACACCCGCTAGTTTAAGAGGTATTGGTATTTTTACCCCAGTGCCAATGGCTCACCAGCCAGAGGGGTTATACTGGCTACACCAATGATGATAACTACCTACAGTAGCAGATAATGCTGCAATTACTGGCATGACAAGATCCCACAAGCTTTTCTCATTTAACATCAGCTCCTTTGGGGCCAGGTTAGCACAGGAAGGCATTTGTAAGCTACTCACTACCAGTTTACTGGCCACCATAGTGGCCTGGTTGAAAGGACAAAATTCTGAACAAACTAAATCTACTTAAAGCTTTAATATCTTATGAAGAATAAACAGACTCAAATGCTCTTTAAATAACCACAAAATGTTCAGAGAACACAGCCTACAAGCTAAGTCCAGGGTATAAACCTACCTGTGACTCACAAGAAGTCATAAGGATAATGGCACATAACCAAACAGGAGTGCTCTTCTTATGGGACTGCTAGGTCATACAAATTCCTAGCTCTAAAGAGCAACAAGCCAGCAAGGCTTACAAGGCCCCTACTAGGCTTTTCTGGGACTCGCTACGTGTTACATCACATCCTGTCCTATAGTGGGCTCCAATGAGATCCTGGGGACCTGTTGTCTCAACTGCATAACAGTTTTCCCTTTCCCTTAGCTCTAAGACACCAAGAGGTGTGATACACAATTTATCAACAAGGTAACTTTGAAAAACAACTCACTGGCAGAAATGCTGGGCATTACTCAAATTCTTTGCTATCTGAGAAGAGCTATCATAGTTTTCTGTATATATATGGTGGTTTTATATATATACACACATTCCTCCCCAAATTGGCCAAAGATGTATTTTTTTTAATATTAGAAAATGGGGGGTACTTATATTAAAAAAAAAAAGAAATAATATATGGCTTGGGGCAATTTTACTTCTCTGCACTTTATTCTTTTAAACTGCTCTCACTACAGCTATAGAAGTCAAATTGCACTGCGAGATGCATAGTATACAGTTACATCATATTATGCAAGGTGCTGCAGTCCAATTGGGTATAGTATACTTGAGCCTCAGCTTGGCAAGAAAATGGACACATAGCACAATGAGGCCAGCAATAGGACATTAGAGTCTCCTTTAGCTCTCCCACATGAGCTTAACTGGGTAGAAATATGTGTATTAGGACAATCATGTAACGATTAAATGGTTATAATGAGTAAGCCATGATGTAGGGTAATTGAGATATCCAGCTCTCTGGTGGATGAGTTGTAGGGCAGGGAAGAAAAAAAAAGCAAAAAATCTACAGCAATGTCACAGCTGAAGTGGAAACAATCATTAGTTTGGACCAACCAAGGAAAATCATGAATCCAAATGAGAAAACATAGTTCAATTAGATTTCTTGTATCACAACCTGCATTTGGAGATTAGATTTTCAACAGTTATGCTAAAGCAATTAATTTTATGCTACCAAGTGCTTATGGTAAGAGATACGCTCTTCCTGGAAGCCATCTGTACCAAGCTGTAACCTGTTTCTCCTACAGCTGGAGAAGAATTCCCACTCAGAACTACACAGAAAATAAGAACTGGAACTATATTTCTTCATCCCACTATTGTGAGAGCCCATAAAATATGGTCATAGAAACACTTGTTAACCTCAAAGAAGATTCTGCAAGTATGCCATAGCATGGGTGTATCAGTTCTTACCATTTTTCCTCTTGAAAATGCTACTCAAATTTCGTCAGGGTAACATTTAGATCTATAACTATTACACAAACAGATTGTACTTTTTGGAAGTAGATAGCCTAATAGCATTTATTTCAGTGTTTTTTAAAACACTAAGTAGAAACTTTTTGCACACCCTATCAATATTTTTTATCTTTCTATACATTCTAACAGATCTTCTGCAACTACTGCCTGGCATACCATTCTGGTTTGACCAACACAGGATTCATTTCGCTTCCTGTAATTTTTACTTCTCAGTAACATCTCTTCTAATGCTTGGGAAAACTACACTTTTAGAAGACTCTAGTGTCTGAATTTGTGAAAATATTTACTTTAGAGCCAGCTATGGTAAGTAGGTTTCAAGGTCTCAGTGTTTTCGAGCCTTGCCAGGTGCAGAGATGAGGAGTGAAACCTGGGCACTTGACCCAAGCTGGCCAACAGGATTATTTCATACCACAAACATCACATTCAATATAAATTATAAAGTTTGCCAAGGAGTTCTCTCTCTCCCTTGATGGCTGCGATCCTGAGAACTTCTTGCCCCCAGTGCCGGACCCCTGAGGCCTTCCCTTCCCCCCAAAGCCGCTGCACTCACAGTGTCTGACATTTGCTGTCCCCTGCTGGGAGTGCACCTCTTCCTACTGATATAACTGGATGAATATAACCCTTGTACATTTTATATTAGGATGGGGATCAATATTGGTTCTTTACTGTTATTAATGTTAATTATTTTGTATTGCTCTATTAAAGCTGTTCATATTTCATTCCTCGAGTTTCCTTGGGTTTTTTCCCCCCCGATTCCCCTTCCCAGGTAGGGAGGAGACATCAGGTGATAGAATGATTGTCTAAACAACAATAAATTGTTGTGGCTTCTTCAAACCATAACACATAGGAAATCACACTACAGGACTGACAAGACTAACATTTGAACGTATGTGCAAACTGTGACTACTTGCAAGATGTAGCACCATGTGTTGGGGGCTAGGGCGAAAGGCAAAACACATTACTTACCCAAACTTCTCTGACAAGCTGAGAAGAATCAGGCAGACAGAAACCAATGGGTAATCCAACCTTTGCTGGGGTTTTGAATTTGTCTCCTATCTTAAATGGGACATCATCAAGATAACTGAAAGGGCCTAAGATCAAAAGCAGAAAGTGTATCAAAAAACCTTACGAGTTTAATGCATTCAATTAAGACTCACATTTCTGTATTTAGGAGTTATTTTATCTCTGCTGCCCCAACTACACCAGATGACTCAAAGGAAGTTACTGGATCAGAAACACATTGAATCTGTTTGAACTTCATTGCCTCGATTCTGGTTTTGGTGTTTGTTGGGGTTTTTTTTGTTGGTTTGTTGGGGTTTTTTTTAATGTTCCAACAAGGCCAAGTGCCGGGTCCTCCACTTGGGTCACACCAATCCCCTGCAGCGCTCCAGGCTGGGGGCAGAGTGGCTGGAGCTGCCCGGCAGAAAAGGACCTGGGGGTCTTGGTCACCTGTGGGCTGAACATGAGCCAGCAGTGTGCCCAGGTGGCCAAGAAGGCCAACAGCATCCTGGCTTGTGTCAGGAACAGTGTGGGGAGTAGGACCCAAGAGGTGATCGTCCCCCGGCACTGGTGAGGCCCCACCTCAAGGGCTGTGTCCAGTTTTGGGCTCCCTACCATAAAAAAGACATTGAGGTGCTGGAGCGGGTCCAGAGAAGGGCAACAAAGATGGTGAGGGGTCTGGAGCACAAGTCTTATGAGGAGAGGCTGAGGGAACTGGGGGTGTTCAGTCTGGAGAAGAGGAGGCTGAGGGGAGACCTTATCGCTCTCTACAACTACCTGAAGGGGGGGGATGTAGAGAGGTGGGGGTCGGTCTCGTCTCCCAAGTCACAGGCGACAGGACGAGAGGAAACGGCCTCAAGTTACACCAGGGGAGGTTCAGGCTGGATATTAGGAAAAATTTTTTCACCGAAAGGGTTATCAGACATTGGAATGGGCTGCCCAGGGAGGTGGTTGAGGCACCATCCCTGGAGGTGTTCAAAAGACGGGTTGATGTAGTGCTGGGAGGTATGGTTTAGTGATGGTGTTGCTTTTTGTTTGTTGTGCGGGTGTCTATTTTTGTCAAA
>QJSC01009901.1:0-31631 GCA_003697955.1 Calidris pygmaea
CAGACAGGTGGATTCTGTCCCTGTCTAATAGGCCATACTCATCAAAGAATGTCCCGTTGCCATAAAAGCCAAAACCCTCATGACAGCACCAGCCATGTAGCCAGGAGATGATATGCATTATCCATCCATTTCTGGCGGCTCCCTTTCCTCTAACTGATAAAATGGAGGAAAAGACAACTTAGGCACCTTTTTTTTTCCACTTGCATCCCCAGGGCTATATAGTCTTCCTTAATTCTGCCCAGGCTCCGGCGTGTGGTATCATTTGTGCCCACATGAAAGAGTAACAGTGGGTAGTAGTCTGTACTCCTAAAAAGTTGTGGCACCCTCTCAGCAACATCTCGAACCTTAGCTCCTGGGAGGCAGCATACCTCACGTGACTCCCTGTGTCAGGGTGGTAGATGGGCACCTCAGTGCCCTTTAACAGGGAGTCACCCACTACTAGCACTCGTCTTTTTTTGTGATATCTACTGTGTGCTGCTGGTGCAGGTCCTCCTGGCAGACCTTGCTCCTTGGTGTCTATAGCTGTTAAAGCTTCATACCTGGTTTTGGTTGTGATGCCGGAGGGTGGGGGCTGAAGCATAGTCCTGCTTTTGTGGGTCACCAGGGTCCAAGGTGCCTCATTCTCAGTAGTATCCGCTACAGGAACATGGTTACAAAATCACTTATCTATATCTGTCTCAGCTCCTCTGATACTACACAACCTTTTAACCGTTTCTTGCAACTTGGCCACCTGACATAACAGATCATCAACCTGTGCACATCGTGTGCAAGTACTTACCTTTCTGCCAGGAGAAGGGTCTGGGCACTCACTGCAACTGACCACCTGTACTGAATTCTCCCCCTTACCAGTTCCATCTGGGTGGATGCATCAAACATCTGAGGGGCTTTCTGTGTAGGAGTGCTGGTTTTAGCTCTGAGGCGAGTGCCCACCATTTTGGCAGAGACCTTGAGCACTTCCCTGGGCTGTGGACCAACAAGCAGGTTGCAGGGCCCTTCTTGCATGCCCTTCTGTACAAACTGCCACACAAACTGCTGCACCACTGCCTGACTCATGCACCACACCCTGTTTGCCTACCCTGTTCTCAGCGCTTCTGGTCCCTAACAACCAGTATGCAAAACAAAGCTTTGTAAAGAATGTGAAAGAGAGCTGAGGATACTGTAGGGGAGTTATTTAGAAGATGTGAGTAAAAACTGAGGGGAGTTATTGTGGCAGGAAACCTGTTTATATTGTGGATGGAGAGGAGAAAAGACTCAGAAAGAAGACAAATGCCATAACTCCCAATGCCCCTCCTTCCTCCTTTTTCCTCCAGCTTTTATTGCTGAGCATGATGTCATATGGTATGGAATATCCCTTTGGATAGTTGGGGTCAGCTGTCTCAGCTGTATTCCCTCCCAACTTCTTGTGCACCCCTAGCCTACTTGCTGGCAGGGCAGCGTGAGAAGCGGAAAAGGTCTTGACGCTGTGTAAGCACTGCTCAGCAATAATGAAAGCATTCCTGTATTATCAACACTGTTTTAATCACAAATGCAAAACATAGCCCTGTACAATCTACTATGAAGAAAATTAACTCTATCCCAGACAAAACCAGTACAGACATAACCCCAGAAAAATCTTGAAATATTTTTCGTTCTTTTGATAAAATACTTTCTTCAAATAAAATTTAACTTGCAATAAAAATAATATTTATCTTGCAATATCTCTTCAAGTCATGTAGAAAAGAATATTTTGAATTTACCAAGGGTAAATCATGCTTGACCAATCTGATAGCCTTCTATGATGTTATATCTGGTTGGTTAGATGAAGGGAGAGCAGCAGATGTCATCTACCTTGACTTCAGCAAGGCTTTTGACACAGTCTCCCACAGCATCCTCATTAGAAAATTAAGGAAGTGTGGGATAGATGAGGGGGCAGTGAGGTGGATTGAGTCCTGGTTGTGTGACAGAACTCAGAGGGTTCTAATTAATGGAGCGGGGTCAAGTTGGAGGTCTGTGACCAGTGGTGTCCCCCAGGGGTCAATACTTGGCCCAGTCCTGTTCAACATATTCATCAATGACCTGGACAAGGGGACAGAGTGTATCCTCAGCAAGTTTGCTGATGATACCAAACTGGGAGGGCTGGCTGACGCTCCAGAGGGCTCTGCCGCCATCCAGCGCGACCTGAACAGGCTGGAGAGCTGGGCAGGGAAGAACCTGATGAGGTTCAACAAGGACAAATGTAGGGTCCTGCACCTGGGGAGGAAGACCCCCAGGCACCAATACAGGTTAGGGGTGGATCTTCTGGGAAGCACTACTGAGGAAAAGGATCTGGGAGTCCTGGTAGATAGCACACTTTCCATGCGCCAGCAACGTGCCCTTGTTGCCAAGAGGGCCAATGGAATCCTGGGCTGCATAGGGAAGAGTGTGGCCAGTAGGTCGAGGGAGGTCATTCTCCCTCTCTACTCTGCACTGGTGAGGCCACAACTGGAATACTGCCTCCAGTTCTGGGCTCCCCAGTTCAAGAGAGACAGGGAACTACTGGAGAGAGTCCAACGTAGGGCAACTATGATGATTAAGGAATTGGAGCACCTCCCTTATGAGGAAAGGCTCAAGGAGCTGGGGCTCTTTAGCCTGGACAAGCGAAGGCTGAGGGGAGACCTCATTTATGTTTACAAGTATCTAAAGGGCGGGTTGAAGGATGTTGGAGCCGGACTCTTTTCAGTGGTTTCCAGCGATAGGACGAGGGGCAACGGGCTCAAGCTGGAACACAGAAAGTTCCATTCAAATATGAGAAAAAACTTCTTTACGGTGAGGGTGACAGAGCACTGGAACAGGCTGCCCAGGGAGGTTGTGGAGTCCCCTTCTCTGGAGATCTTCAAGACCCGCCTGGATGCAGTCCTGAGTAATGTGCTCTAGGCGATCCTGCTTTAGCAGGGGAGTTGGACTAGATGATCTCTAGAGGTCCCTTCCAACTCTGACAATTCCGTGATTCTGTGAATTTCCCTTCTTTCTCTATCCTTTAAGCAGTTCTTAAAGGAAAAAGAAAGCCATTGACATTTCATCTGCATGGTACACAACTGAATTTGTTGTTTTGCTGCAAGGTAAACTATGCACTTGTTAAAACAGAATTGCTTCAAGGTAAAGTTTTTAGCTGCAGAATTTAAGGTTGCATTTCATTTTTGATAGATTTTTTAAAATATAAACTTAACTGTTAATTTGATATGAATCACAGCTTTTGTTTCTTGATCTAGCAACATTATGTAAAATATACAGAAACTATACTTTTCTATTCAAAACAGCTTTTCATTGAAGTTTGTGTGAGTAGGCTGATGATAGAAATTCTTATATTCTTATAAATTCTATATTTTTTTCTGCTAGTCATATTTTATAAGAAATTAAAAAGTATTTAGTTGCAAGGTGTATAAGTGATCACGCATACCACAAAGCAACTTATTTTCTAATCTTTTTGGTCTGATAACATTTTTTGATGATTGAAATTGTTTCCAATTCTCTGTCAAACTGAAAAAGAATTGATATCAAGGTAATAATAAAAAAATAACATTTAACAGATGAAACATCTTTAGCTAGTTAAAAATCTCTCAGAATAACTTTTTTAATATATGAACATATTTCTTTTTGCTATTCCTTCTTCTCCTTTTCCTTTGTTGTATTACAGCAGGAAATCTGAAGGTAAACGATACTAATGGTATAGCAACAACTTAATTTGCATGCTACTCTTGAGGTACTGTACTCGATATGGCTGGGATGGAGTTAACTTTCTTTATAGCAGCCTGTATGGTGCTGTGCTTTGGATTTGTGGTGAAAACAGTGTTGATGATAACACACCAGTGTTTTGGCTACTGCTGAACAGTGTTTGCACAACAAGGCCTTCTCTTTCTCACTCTGACTCTCCAGAGAGTAGGCTAAGGGTGGGAAAGAGGCTGGGATGGGACACTGCTGGGACAGTTTACCCCAACTGACTGAAGAGATATTCATGCCATATGATGTTGTGCTCAGCGATAAAAGCTCAGGGACAGAAGGAGGAATGGGGGACATTCATGGTTATGGTGTTTGTCATTATGCTCACTGAGGCCCTGCTTGCACACGCAGCTTTTGCTTTCCCTATTAAACTGTCATAATCTGTCCGACCTGTCTTAATCCATATGGCCATGGTTCAAATCTCACCAAAATAAATGAAAACATTTTCACTGATTTCATTAGGTTTTTGGTGAGATCTATGAGGAACCTATCTATGGCAACAGAAGCAAAATGTCTTCCTTCACCACCAGTGCATTTAGTTTTCCTGTTTTCATTTTTTTCTTACTTGGCAGCTTAAAGTCTTTGATATTCCGCTTGCATAAGCTCCACAGGTTGTGCAGTGGAGCAGCAGAATGGTCAGCCTCCTTTGACCCGTGGACTGTCAATTTAAACTTTCAAATAAGATCCATCATCAACACTGGAATGGAAATACTCACAAGAACACTTATACTTGTGCAATAACCAGCCAAAATACTGACTGCAGGCAGGAGATATTTCTTTCCCATAAGGTCATGTTGCTTCTGGACATGAAAACCTGAAAAGTTTCAGATCGTCTACCCATGTTTGGCTCAATTTTGTGCTACTCTGAAGCTTCTGAAAGTCTCCAGAAGATCTCTAAAGACAGGATGGATGCAATCAGCCAGCTCTTATTATAGGAGAAATAGGACAGGAGACTGCTGGAGTGGCAAACAGCTATCACTCCTGCCTGCTTTGCCTGTGCCTAAACCCTGGAAAGCAAGACTGTCTGCTGCTTGTGTGATGAAGGGCCTGGTCCTTGAGAACTGTCAGTACTGGGGCTGAAGAAACAAAAATCACAGTCCCTCTTACCTTTGTGGCAGGAGGAACAGTAATCTTAGCTCTTCAGGGCTCTCTTATGAGCTATGCCCTAACTGCATATTTTCCTTTGATCTGTTACAGGCCACTGTTACTGGGTGACAAAGTTCAGTTTTTCCTACATGGCTGAGAAACCTGGATGTGATTTTGCATGGGGAAGATAGTCACAGACTGCTCATGGACAATACTGGCTAATTCTCTTTATTCACAGCACTGTCATAGACAGAGTCTCTTAAGTGAGTGGGTGAGGCCATGTCACTGGGGAGAGGAAGTCTGGTCCTGTGGGACGTTGTGTTTACTTGTTAAGGAAAAGTCAGTACCATCCTATCCCCAGAGGCTATAAAGATATCTCTGTCTTTTGATGTTTAATCTTAATATTGTGAATATCAAAATGCTTTAGAACCACAAGTAAATCTAGTTTGATTTTTTTTTTCTCTCCCTTATCCCTAATCTTATCTTTGAGGGGTTCTTGAAGGAATATGGGTCAGTCAGTCTCACCTCTGTGCCCGGCAAGCTCATGGAGCAGATCCTCCTGGAAACTCTGCTAAGGCACATGGAAAAGAAGGAGGTGATTGGTGACAGCCAACATGGCTTCACCAAGGGCAAGTCATGCCTGACAAATTTGTTGACCTTCTACGATGGGGTTACAGCACTGGTGGATAAGGGAAGAGCAACAGACGTCATCTACTTGGACTCATGCAAAGCATTTGACACTGTTCCGCGTGGCATCCATGTCTCTAAATTGGAGAGAGATGGATTTGATGGATGGGCCACTCAGTGGATAAGGAATCGTCTGGATATCCACACTCAAAGAGTTGTGGTCAACAGCTTGCTGTCCAAGTGGAAGCCAGTGATGAGTGGGGTTCCTCAGGGGTCAGTATTGGGACTAGTGCTGTTTAACATCTTTGTTGGCAACATGGATGGTGGGACTGAGTGCACCCTCAGTGAGTTTGCTGATGACACCAAGCTGTGTGGCACGGTTGACATGCTGGAGGGAAGGGATGCCATCCAGAGGGACCTGGACAGGCTTGAGAGGTGGGCCCATGCAAACCTCCTGAAGTTCAACCAGGCCAAGTACAAGGTCCTGCAGGTGGATTACGGCAATCCCAGGCACAAATACAGGTTGTGCGGAGAATGGCTTGAGAGCAGCCCTGAGCAGAAGGACTTGGGTGTGTTGGTGTGGGAAACTAACGGAAGATTGGCGAGGAGGACTGTAAATACGCTCAAGTGACTCGCATGTGGGGTGCTGGAAAACACACCTATCACACTAATTGTTGCTTAGTTTTGTGTGCTCAACAAGTAGAACATCTGCACTTAGATAACATAGGCCTGGGACGGACTCAGGGGCACCTTATCAAGCACGCCTGGGATTCTTGCCCTGCTGCTGAAGAGATCAAAGCACAGCAGAAAACTCTGCCTGCCAGAATCCTTGAAATACAGGCCCAAGCAGCAAGTGGGAGCTCCCTCGCTCCCTGGCTAACAAGGACTCTCATGCTAATAAGGACTCTCGCTCCGCAGTGCCTGCGTCCCCTGCTTGCCTGCCTCTGCCCGGGTGCTGCTTCAGAGGTTCCCGGATCCATGAGGTATTGACATTAAATTGTCCTTTGCCCTTAATCCGTGGTTTTGTGGTTGTTCCTGCGTCCTGCCTGCATCGGCTCACACAGTTGGTTCATAAGAAGCTTGACGCGAACCGGCAATGTGCACTTGGAGCCCAGAAAGCCAACCACATCCTGGGCTGCATCAAAAGAAGTGTGGCCAGCAGGTGGAGGGAGGTGATTCTGCCCCTCTACTCCACTCTGGTGAGACCCCACCTGGAGTACTGCATCCAGATCTGGGACCCCCAACATAAGAAAGACATGGACCTGTTGGAGCAAGTCCAGAGGTAATGGTTTTAAAATGAAATAGGGGAGATTTAGATTAGATATTAGGAAGAAATTCTTGACTGTGAGGGTGGTGAGACACTGGAAGAGGTTGCCCGGAGAAGTTGTGGATGCCCCATCTCTGGAAGTGTTCAAGACCAGGCTGGATGGGGCTTGGAGCAACCTGGTCTAGTGGGAGGTGTCCCTGCCCACAGCAAGGGGGTTGGAACTAGATGATTTTGGGGTCCCTTCCAACCCAAACCATTCTATGATTCTATGAATCAGGTTGAAGTTTTCAGACTGGTACTTTTGATTAGTTCCTTTTCTCAGGAGTTGGGAGGTTATTCAGACTAAGGACAATCTTTTAAAATCAGGTCATCTTTCCTTCAAAATGGGAAAGTTTTTCTTGAAAATCTACAGCAGAATATGAAAATCCTCTTTTACTCTCTGAGAATTTGTGGAGACGAGAAAATATTTCAACAGTGGTTGTAGATATCTTTAAAATTAGGAATCAGCTCCTTCTGAATCTAAAGAGATCAGATTTTTTTGAGATTTTTTTAGAATAATAAATGTACAGTTCAATTTATTTTCTGTCTAATGTTTAAGACATTAGAATGCATCCAGATCACGTTATCCAACTTTTTGTTGCAACAATAAAGGCTAGAAAACGTCAAAGTTTAAAACGAGAAATAGGAATGTCTTCCCTGCTTGTTTCCAAAATTCTTGTTTTCACATAATCAGTTATTTTCCAAGAACACGTTTCTCTCAGTAAGTCACAAAATATTGTTCAACTGGAGTTAATTCCTGGGAGTTAGCCACATTATCACATCACAACCTAGGTTATAGTCAAAATCTATATGAATATAGTAAATATGGAGAAATTATGGATATGACCTATGGCTAAACCACAGAGAAGCGATCAAGTGCTGCACAAAGATAGCCTTGCATTCCCTAACCACATACAGACTCAGTCCCCTCAAACCTGGCTGCGGCAGCCTACAACTTGCCATTTTTCAGTGCTATTAAGGGGTCAAAAGGTCTGTCATAGTGTCTGCTTCATTCAGTTCCTTTGTCCCTTTTCTCTGCTTCATGGGGACAATGTAAAGGTTCATCTGTTAGTTCTACACTGTGGGATAATTGCACTTAGAGTAGTATCAGGTTTCTCTAGGCTGTTGATATAAATTGGATACATAGAAGAAAACAATAAGGCACATTTAGCTCTAAATGAAGTCCAAAAGTTCTGGAGAATTTGTCATGCCATGTCTTTCTGTTTCTTCCCTCATCCTTCCCTGCAGCTGGAATGATAGAGGAGAACACTACTTGTGCTCCTGATCCCTTAACCAGTCGTCCCACGGCCCGGAAATCTCTCTCAACCACCCTCAGGTTTCTTTTTGCCAGTTCATCACTGCCCATCTGAAAAATCAGTAACAGGTAGTAACCTGAAGGGCTTACCAGGGAAGAAAGCTTTCTCTTTAAATCTTTAACCTGGGCCCCAGGGAGGCAGCAGACTTCCCTGAAAAGTGGGTCCAGTCAGCACATTGAGCCTTCACCTAGAACAATGACCCATCTTTTTTTCTTTACTGAAGATGTTTTGATGCAGGGTGTAGTTTAGCTTAGCCTTGGTGACACCTCTGCAGACATTGAATAGTCTTCCTTATCGTGATTTGGTTCCCCTTGCAAAGCCTCATACCTATTTTGCAAGGGTACCTGGGAAGGTGGGGGAGTTACTGGGGAGGCACGCCTGCTTCACCAGGCAGGAACTTGCTGCAATTGCACCCTATCCTCGAAGTTACCTTGTTCGGCCAGGCAGAGAGAAGACAAGGAATCCTCTGTATCATGTGCCCTGTCTGCCTGTTGGGCCTGGTTCAGGGGAGGTAGGCTGAGACTCCAGCACTCTGTCTCCCTCTCACACTCCCTGATGGTTCTCAAGCTACTCATCTCCTCCCGGAGCTCCCTCACTAGGCAGAGGAATTCCTCTACCCAGGCACACCTCCCACAGGTGTGCTCACTGCTGCCATCTGATACTGATATAAGGGTAGGGCACATCCTGCAGCCTGACACCTGGGTGGCAGCATGCTCCCACAAGAGCTCCGTCTGGGAAGCTGCCTCAGTCCTGCTGGGTAGAGAGCTTGGGGAGGCCAAGGCTTTCCACCGAGTGGATACCATGGCTCCCTGGTACAGCTTCGGCACCCTTCCGTGCAAACCGCCACGCCACGCCACGCCACGCCACGCCACGCCACGCCACGCCACGCCACGCCACGCCACGCCACGCCACGCCACGCCACGCCACGCCACGTTCGCTCGCTGTAGTCACAGCACTCCCTAGGGCTGCCTTTTATAGGAGTGGGGGTGGGCGCTGTTACTGCTGGCCCCGCCCCCGTCTCGTCAGCAACTCTTGTGCCAGCTGCCGGCTCTCGCGGGCTGCCAGCGCTCTCCCGGTCTTTTCCCGGCTCAGGAAAAGACCCTTTTGGCCGTGAACTCGCTTTCCCTTGCAGACGTACCTGCACCGGAGCTGTTCCTCGGCGAGTGAAATAGCAGCTCATATGGTGCTGTGTTTTAGATTTCTGACCAAAACATTACTGATAACACACTAATGTGCGTTCAGCTTTTGCTGAACAATGTTTGCACAGCATCAAGGCCACCTCTGTTTCTCACTCTGCCCCTCCAGTGAATAGACTGGGGGTGAGCAATAGGCTGGGAGGTGACACAGCCGAGCAGATGACCCGAACTAACTAAAGAGATATTCCATGCCATATAATGTCATGCTCAGCAATAAAAGGGAAAAGAGGGAATTTTAGGGAGGTTAGCCATCTTTTGCTTGGGAACTGGCTGAGCATCAGTCTACCCACAGGAGATGGTAAGTGATTGCCTTTGCGTCACTTGTTTTGTTCAATTTATCCTTTGCTTATTAAACAATTGTTTGCTTGTTTGTTTTATCTTGACCCCCAAGTTTTCTTGGTTTTATTCTTCTTTTTGTCTTCCCCCATCCCACTAGGGGTGGGAGGGAAGTGATTGAGCGACTGTGTGGTGCTTATCTGCCAACTGGGATTAACTCACAACAAACCCCTAAAACTACTCAGTATTTATGTAGCAATATGTTGCAAGTAAGGGTGTCATTTATTCCTTAAGGTATGTAATGCCATCATAGTATTTCAATAAAATATTTTCCTTTTTATTGATAATAAAATTCAATTTACAGTAGAATGTCTGCTGGACAGTTGATCATTATAACTACTCTAAGACCATCGTCTCTGTACTCTTTGACTGTTGTAGTACCCTGAAAAGTAATGTTGTCCAATTCAGGCAAAGTATGTCCCCTTGCCAAGCACTTCAATCTACTATCATTTACAAATGTTCACAGACTATTGTTTGCTATTGTTGTGCACACACATTAAAGGATATTTTCTTTCAGGATGAATAAATATAACTGATAAGATTAGCCCTTTCTGCAGTTAAACTTGCTAAGCAATGAAGCACTGTTTGATAAAGATTGCTGAAAATAAAAGAATATAGGGACCACAATAGAATTCTGGGCAATTTATCCATTCCATAAAAGCTTTAAAAATATTCCAGCTCAGCTATAGAAAAGAAGCAATACTCCAAAATGCTAATCCGTTGGAACTCCACACTATATTGAATAACAAAATCTACATGTGTCTGTTAAAGTAAAAAAA
Source organism: Calidris pygmaea (assembly GCA_003697955.1). Lineage (NCBI taxonomy): Eukaryota > Metazoa > Chordata > Aves > Charadriiformes > Scolopacidae > Calidris > Calidris pygmaea. The sequence continues at coordinate 10,382 of QJSC01009901.1, forward strand.
AAAACGAAGCAGCACATTCCATCATAGCCACTTGCTAGAAAGTTGCTGCCAGTTTAGTTAGCTATCTCTGCCTATTTCAGCTATCTTTTCTCAAAACTGATGGCATTCTAAAATGTGTGAACTTCATATTCTTGTTTAACCAGAATCACTCCTAAATCTATCAGAGCCAAAAGATACATTTTTTTAGACTAGATCAAAAGAACCAGGAAGGAAACCCTCCAAGGATTGATGATCACCCTCGTCAATCTACTTCTGACCATTTCTGAATGTTTAAATAATCTTTACATTCAGAGCCACCAAAATGACACTTGTGTTCAGAGGAACAATCTGTATTTTACACAGGCTGAACAAATTCTAATAAGTGACCTTACTGAAGTGGCAAGTAAGACAAATTATTATATTGTCTCTAGTTAGAACACTCACATGTTGTAATATTCCTTATCTGCCTCTAAGTGGCAACAGGTGTAGCGTTCTTCTCTGTAGTCCCCCCCCCCAAAAAAAGGAAACACTGTAAAAATCAAACACTAATAGTAAAAATCAAAGAAATCACTCTTATTCCCTTTCATGTAACTAAATTCTGATCAATCAGCATAAACAAGGGAAATATAACAACAGTATTATCAGGTTGGTCTTATGGCAAATAAGATTTGATCATCAGAGATATATGAATAGTGAAAACACTAGTCCGTGAAACCAATGCTTTTGTATGAAATATTTACATTCTAATGTATGTCAGCCAGACCAATGGGACCCCACCTGGAGTACTGCGTCCAGCTCTGGAGCCCTCAGCACAGGAAAGGCATGGACCTGTTGGACAGGGTCCAGAGGAGGGCCACGAAAATGATCAAAGGGATGGAACACCTCTCCTATGAGGAAAGGCTGAGACAATTGGGGTTGTTCAGCCTGGAGAAGAGAAGGCCCCAGGGAGACCTTATTGCAGCCTTTCAGTACTTAAAGAGAGCTTATAAGAAGGAGACAAACATTTTAGCAGGGCCTGTTGCGATAGGACAAGGGGTAATGGTTTTAAACTAAAAGAGGGGAGATTTAGACTAGATATAAGGAAGAAATTTTTTACAATGAGGGTGGTGAAACACTGGAACAGGTTGCCCAGAGAGGTGGTAGATACACCATCCCTGGAATCATTCAAGGTCAGGTTGGACAGGGCTCTGAGCAACCTGATCTAGTTGAAGATATTCCTGCTCATTGCAAGGGAGTTGGACTCGATGACCTTTAAAGGTCCCTTCCAACCCAAACTATTCTATGGTTCTACGATCAAAACTGTCATAAGTAGGTAGATCCCATTCTTATGGTCTTATGTTCTTGTATTATGGGGAAGATAGAGAGCTCTGTTTTGATTGGGGTTTTATTTTCAGTTTATTTTAGGAGTTTTCTCTGACATTTCTGTACAACAGCTTTATAGAAATATTTTGAGGAAAGCAGAACAGTGATGGCCGATGAAGTCTGATCTAAAAAGGGCAAAAGATTGTTTGTTATGGTTTCAGCTGACTGGAGCTAACTTCCTTGCTTGCAGCTGGTGTCGGGCTATGTTTTGGATTCAGGATGAAAACAGTGCTGATAGTGCACTGATGTTTCTGGTTGTTGCTAAGCAATCAAGGCCTTTTCTGCTCCTCATACCATCCTGCCAGCAAGTAGGCTGAGATTGCACAAAAAGTTGGGAGGGGACACAGCTGGGACAGCTGACCCCAACGGATCAAAGTGATATTCCATACCATATGATGTCATACTCAGTATATAAAGCTGGGGGAAGAAGAAGGAAAGGGGAGACATTCGGAGTTATGGCATTTGTATTTCCAAGTAACCATTACGCGTGATGGAGCCCTGCTTTCCTGGACATAGCTGAACACCTGCCTGCCAATGGCAAGCAGTGAATGAATTCCTTGTTTTGCTTTGCTTGCGTATGCGGCTTTTGCTCTACCTATCTAACTGTCTTTATGTCAACCCACGCATTTTTTTCTCACTTTTTCTCTTCCGATTCTCTCCCCCATCCCAACTGTGAGGGAGTGAGTGAGTGGCTGAGTGGTCCTAGGTGCTGGCTGGAGTTAAACCACGACATTGCTCAAAGTAGAATTCTGCCTTTCCATCACCACCCATGAACAAGGATTGAGGATTGCATATATATTATTTATTAAACAAAATTAATGAATTAAGATGTGAAAAGAATGCAGGAAATATCATAAACTTAAGCTCCAGAAAGTGAAAATTGGGGGGGAAAATGTTTCGGAGTTTTTTCTCAAAATAGTCTTCATAATGTAAACTGAAATACTGATATTATGTTGAATCCATTTGCTATACTGAGATTATCACAACACCATAAAAGGTGTTACGCTCTATAACAACTGTAATGGAATGCTAACTTTGGTACTTAATTATGGCCTTTTTCATGTCAAGACTATTAATTACACATTGCAGAGTCTGTCTGCTTCCTCCCAGGGGGGGACCCACAGCTATGTGACATTGAACCTGAGAGAATATGGTGAGTTGACCTTGGCTAGCCGCCAGGTGCCCAACAAGCTGCTCTATCACTCCCCCTCCTCAACAGGACAGGGGGGGGAAAAATATGACAAACGGCTCTTTGGTTGAGATAAGGACAGGGAGATCACTCAGCAATTACCATCACAGGTGAAACAGACTTGACCTGGGGAAATGATTTTAATTTATTACCAATCAAATCAGAGTAGGATAATGAGAAATAAGAACAAATCTACAGCACCTTCCCCCCACACCTCCCTTCTTCCCAGGCTCAACTTCACTCCAAACTTCTCTACCTCCTCCTCCAGAGCGGTGCAGGGGGACGTGGAATGGGGAATGGGGAATGCAGTCAGCTCATCACATGTTGTCTCTGCTGCTCCTTCCTTTCCTCCTCATGCTCTTCCCTTGCTACAGTGTGGTGTCTCACCCATGGGAGACAGTCCTTCATTAACATCTCCAACATGGGTACTTCCCATGGGTTGCAGTTCTTCATGAACTGCTTTAGCATATGTCCTTTCCATGGGGTGCAGTCCTTCAAGAACACACTGCTCTACCATGGGTCCCCCGCAGGGCCGCAGGTCCTGCCAGGGGCCCGCTCCAGCACAGGGTCTCCACAGGGTCACAGCTTCCTTCAGGGCACATCCACCTGCTTCAGCATGGGGTCTTCCACAGGCTGCAGGGTAGATATCTGCTCCACCATGCACCTCCATGGGCTGCAGAGGTACAACCTGCATCACCATCATCTTCACAAAACTGCAGCAGAATCTCTGCTCCAGTGTGCAGAGCACCTCTTCCCCCTCCTTCTTCACTGACCTTGGTGTCTGCAGGGTTGTTTCTCTCACATATTCTCACTCCTCTCTTGCGGCCGCTGTTGTGCAGCAATTTTTACCCTTTCTTAAATATGTTATCACAGAGGCGATACCACTGTCCCTGATTGGTTCAGCTTTGGCCAGTGGCAGGTCCATCTTGGAGTCAGCTGGAACTGGCTCTGTCCGGCATGGGGGCAGCTTCTGGTATCTTCTCACAGAAGTCTCCCCATCCAGTCAGCTTTTACTTTGAGCTGGACAACGCTTGTTATGTGAGGCACTGTCTGCTGAGACTGGTCACTTCCGTAACTAAAGCAAGAGACATCACAGCCATGAGCAATAGCATAATCACTTTGTAAAATAAATTTGCAAAAAATTACTCCTCTCCCAGGCAAAACTGGGAGGACATCAGCAACACTAGTAGCATTTCAAAAATGCACAGTGTAGGCACATACAGCAGGAAAGCTAACCCTAAGAGTTTGCACTTTAGGGGAGTTGAATGTGTATGTGTGACTTCAGCGGAGTGGCAGAGATAGCTGGTAGTTGTTAATTAAATTAACAGTGTATATCTGGAATTACAGGTTTAACTCCAGATTTCTTTACATTTATGGATTGAATTTGGAACAATAGTCATATACATGGATTTTTGTGTCTGAATGGAGGACACAAATATAATACTTGACTACATTATATAATCCCCACACATTTTTAATCCATAGAAAAGCATACCCATTTTTATGTTGTAAAAAAACCGTCTTTGGTTAATAAGTGAGTTTATCAGTGCCAAATATCAGGCCATCCTGACTATTTAAGTACCTTTGTCTTATTCAATTTATAAAATATGGGCTATGAAAACAGTACGATTTTACTTCAGCTAAAAATACAAACAATCATTTAATATTTCTAGTCTTTTCAGATTTTGAATTAATGTTGTTTTTTCAATAACAAAAAAAATATGTTGGCTATTATTTTGGTTTGCTTCTGCTTTATGTTATATTTAAGGAATCCTTTGCCAGTAACATTCTTAAATAATGTGATTCTGGGCATGTATATTATGTCATATTTTGTTAACATGAAAGAGGAAATATCCCAGTCCTCAAAATCATACTTTAAAAAATATGATGACTCTATATGAGAACAATGTCTATTCCCATTACAAAGCTTTCATTGCCTGTGAAAACTGAATAAAAATTAACTTCACATCATGAAACTGCAAAGCAAATTAAGAAAATTCAAATAATTTGTATCAACTCTGGCTATGTCTGCTAAATATTTTCTAACTGTTCTAAAAAAGAAAAACAGAAGGCAAGATCACAATGAATAGAAACAATAATGATCAGTAGCATGTGTTGCATGTTATTTGAATGGAAATTAATTTATTGTTTATTAAATAAAAGCTGGTTATTCTTGTGATTCACTGTCTAACAATGTTTATAATTTATCTGTGAAAAAGTAAGAAACTGTACTACTATTAGCATATGAATACTTCACACATCAAATTTGCTATACAATAACAGAAGGACATTTGCTAGTGGTGTATACACACAGACAAAGCAGCCATTTTGAAAAAAAAAATGGTGTGGGTGTTTAACCTGTTGTCTGTCTCTCTGGTTTCACACTACTGCTTTGATTAGGGTAGCCTGGGAGCGCGACTTGAAATTCTTTAAAAATAAGCATACAGGTTAAATACTGGAACAAAGATTATATGTATTATAGTTATTCATCCAGTAGCAATTGAGACAATATAAGAAACAGGTTCTGAATCAGAGATTTTAGATGTATTTGTGTGTGTGCCTGAGGTGGGGGGAGGGGGTGAAGTTTGCCAATGTGATTATACAGAAATGAAACATTGCCTACATGCAGTTTTATTTCATGGCAACAGCATAGTGAGCCTTGGGTCAGATGTGTGAAACTATTTCTCAAAGAAGCTGCATACATAATTAAGGCCCTATGAAGGGGTCTCTGTTGAAGTTGCCAGGCTACATTCATTTCAAAAGCAGAGCTATTTGTTATCAAATTTAAATTAACTCTCTCAACACTGAACTCATAGTTTAAAGCACAGCTTTTCAAACAATACTTACTGTCTAAGGAAGGAAAAATTGTGCCTGCTGTCAACATTATTTCACAAAAGACAGAAATCTTACCCATATTTGCATCTGCAGAGCAAGATTAATTTCTAGAAAGATTTATTTCTGAAGGATATCTTGATGCCTTGTTCTCTCTTAGGAACCACGGTGTCCTTTTTCTTCTCCTGTTCTTTTCTTTACCTTTAAAAAAACACCACAATTTCAGCTTTAATTTGGAAATAAATTAATAAACCAATATTTGCTGCTGTTTTTCTGCCAACAGGCCACAGCTGCTTTCACCAAATATTTTGTGTTTATGAGGTCACATACAAATTAGAGACTCATAAGATATGCACATTTTTCAGCCACACATGACCTACAACTGTTTGGTTTGATCCTGTTGCTTTTATTTGCACTGATAAACCTTATAACTGCAATGTCACTTCTTTTACATTCAAGAATTACTAATGAGATAAATGATGTCTGGATTGCACTAATTATTATTTATTTCCTTGAGCACTCCAGCATGCTATGCACATTCTAAACAGAGAAGAGATGTTTTTGCCCCAAGGAACTCACATAGCTGTGCAGATATCTTTTAAAAGCAATCCATATGACTTCATTATGCAGTATCTTAAGTAACAAGGGGAAAACAATAAAAACAAACACCACAAATCACAAACATTAATTCACTAAATTAATCTGCTTTTGCTGAGTTCATGCCCTTCCTGTACTTGTTTTTGGTAAATATTTTAGCAGTTGATTGTCAATGGCAAAATATTTGTGGAAAGCAAATTTTATATCCTGGTAAGAAGTCTGCTCAAAACTTTTAGTGCTCTTGGTTCATTCTTTGGAGATCCTGGATGCTCTTGAGCTCAGCAGGAACATACGCACGCTTGAAAGTAAGGTGCTTTAGCCCAGATCCTCAGGGGTTGGTCCCCATCAGTCACCTATGAAGACAGACACTATGTTGGACAGAAGCCAGAATGATCACTCAAAACTTTGCAGCTTTAGCTCAAAAAATAAAAAAAAAGGTACAACAACATAAGGGCCAGGGATGGGATCAGGGCCAGCCAGCATGGGTTTATGAAAGGGAGGTCTTGCTTAACCAACCTGATCTCTTTCTATGACCATGTGACCCACCTTCTGGATGGGGGGAAGGCTGTGGACATTGTCTACCTGGACTTTGGTAAGGCCTTTGACACCGTCCCCCACAGCATTCTCATGGAGAAGCTGGTAAATCAAGGCATAGACAAGTGTACTCTTCACTAGGTAAAAAACTGGCTGGATGGCCATGCCCAGAGAGTTGTGATTAATGGGGTGAAACCTTGTTGGTGGCCGGTCACCAGTGCTGTCCCTCAGGGCTCAGTTTTGGGGCCAGTTTTGTTTAATATTTTTATTGATGATCTAGATGAGGGGATTGAGTGCACCCTCACTAAGTTTGCAGATGACACCAAACTAGGTGGGAGTGTTGATCTGCTTGAAGGTCGGAAGGCTCTACAGAGGGATCTGGACAGGTTGGATCAATGGGCCAAGGCCAATTGTATGAGGTTCAATAATACTCTGATTGGATTGCTAATAATGCACACCAGCCACCATGGTTATACTCCATAAGAAAGTAAAATATCATCCTCACAGAACATCAGTACCCAGTAAATATCCTTGACAAAAAATGTATGTTTCTAGAAAGATATTCACACACACATACACATTCAACTCCCCTAAAGTGCAAACTCTTAGGGTTAGCTTTCCTGCTGTATGTGCCTACACTGTGCATTTTTGAAATGCTACTAGTGTTGCTGATGTCCTCCCAGTTTTGCCTGGGAGAGGAGTAATTTTTTGCAAATTTATTTTACAAAGTGATTATGCTATTGCTCATGGCTGTGATGTCTCTTGCTTTAGTTACGGAAGTGACCAGTCTCAGCAGACAGTGCCTCACATAACAAGCGTTGTCCAGCTCAAAGTAAAAGCTGACTGGATGGGGAGACTTCTGTGAGAAGATACCAGAAGCTGCCCCCATGCCGGACAGAGCCAGTTCCAGCTGACTCCAAGATGGACCTGCCACTGGCCAAAGCTGAACCAATCAGGGACAGTGGTATCGCCTCTGTGATAACATATTTAAGAAAGGGTAAAAATTGCTGCACAACAGCGGCCGCAAGAGAGGAGTGAGAATATGTGAGAGAAACAACCCTGCAGACACCAAGGTCAGTGAAGAAGGAGGGGGAAGAGGTGCTCTGCACACTGGAGCAGAGATTCTGCTGCAGTTTTGTGAAGATGATGGTGATGCAGGTTGTACCTCTGCAGCCCATGGAGGTGCATGGTGGAGCAGATATCTACCCTGCAGCCTGTGGAAGACCCCATGCTGAAGCAGGTGGATGTGCCCTGAAGGAAGCTGTGACCCTGTGGAGACCCTGTGCTGGAGCGGGCCCCTGGCAGGACCTGCGGCCCTGCGGGGGACCCATGGTAGAGCAGTGTGTTCTTGAAGGACTGCACCCCATGGAAAGGACATATGCTAAAGCAGTTCATGAAGAACTGCAACCCATGGGAAGTACCCATGTTGGAGATGTTAATGAAGGACTGTCTCCCATGGGTGAGACACCACACTGTAGCAAGGGAAGAGCATGAGGAGGAAAGGAAGGAGCAGCAGAGACAACATGTGATGAGCTGACTGCATTCCCCATTCCCCATTCCACGTCCCCCTGCACCGCTCTGGAGGAGGAGGTAGAGAAGTTTGGAGTGAAGTTGAGCCTGGGAAGAAGGGAGGTGTGGGGGGAAGGTGCTGTAGATTTGTTCTTATTTCTCATTATCCTACTCTGATTTGATTGGTAATAAATTAAAATCATTTCCCCAGGTCAAGTCTGTTTCACCTGTGATGGTAATTGCTGAGTGATCTCCCTGTCCTTATCTCAACCAAAGAGCCGTTTGTCATATTTTTCCCCCCCCTGTCCTGTTGAGGAGGGGGAGTGATAGAGCAGCTTGTTGGGCACCTGGCGGCTAGCCAAGGTCAACTCACCATATTCTCTCAGGTTCAATGTCACATAGCTGTGGGTCCCCCCCTGGGAGGAAGCAGACAGACTCTGCAATGTGTAATTAATAGTCTTGACATGAAAAAGGCCATAATTAAGTACCAAAGTTAGCATTCCATTACAGTTGTTATAGAGCGTAACACCTTTTATGGTGTTGTGATAATCTCAGTATAGCAAATGGATTCAACATAATATCAGTATTTCAGTTTACATTATGAAGACTATTTTGAGAAAAAACTCCGAAACATTTTCCCCCCCAATTTTCACTTTCTGGAGCTTAAGTTTATGATATTTCCTGCATTCTTTTCACATCTTAATTCATTAATTTTGTTTAATAAATAATATATATGCAATCCTCAATCCTTGTTCATGGGTGGTGATGGAAAGGCAGAATTCTACTTTGAGCAATGTCGTGGTTTAACTCCAGCCAGCACCTAGGACCACTCAGCCACTCACTCACTCCCTCACAGTTGGGATGGGGGAGAGAATCGGAAGAGAAAAAGTGAGAAAAAAATGCGTGGGTTGACATAAAGACAGTTAGATAGGTAGAGCAAAAGCCGCATACGCAAGCAAAGCAAAACAAGGAATTCATTCACTGCTTGCCATTGGCAGGCAGGTGTTCAGCTATGTCCAGGAAAGCAGGGCTCCATCACGCGTAATGGTTACTTGGAAATACAAATGCCATAACTCCGAATGTCTCCCCTTTCCTTCTTCTTCCCCCAGCTTTATATACTGAGTATGACATCATATGGTATGGAATATCACTTTGATCCGTTGGGGTCAGCTGTCCCAGCTGTGTCCCCTCCCAACTTTTTGTGCAATCTCAGCCTACTTGCTGGCAGGATGGTATGAGGAGCAGAAAAGGCCTTGATTGCTTAGCAACAACCAGAAACATCAGTGCACTATCAGCACTGTTTTCATCCTGAATCCAAAACATAGCCCGACACCAGCTGCAAGCAAGGAAGTTAGCTCCAGTCAGCTGAAACCATAACAAACAATCTTTTGCCCTTTTTAGATCAGACTTCATCGGCCATCACTGTTCTGCTTTCCTCAAAATATTTCTATAAAGCTGTTGTACAGAAATGTCAGAGAAAACTCCTAAAATAAACTGAAAATAAAACCCCAATCAAAACAGAGCTCTCTATCTTCCCCATAATACAAGAACATAAGACCATAAGAATGGGATCTACCTACTTATGACAGTTTTGATCGTAGAACCATAGAATAGTTTGGGTTGGAAGGGACCTTTAAAGGTCATCGAGTCCAACTCCCTTGCAATGAGCAGGAATATCTTCAACTAGATCAGGTTGCTCAGAGCCCTGTCCAACCTGACCTTGAATGATTCCAGGGATGGTGTATCTACCACCTCTCTGGGCAACCTGTTCCAGTGTTTCACCACCCTCATTGTAAAAAATTTCTTCCTTATATCTAGTCTAAATCTCCCCTCTTTTAGTTTAAAACCATTACCCCTTGTCCTATCGCAACAGGCCCTGCTAAAATGTTTGTCTCCTTCTTATAAGCTCTCTTTAAGTACTGAAAGGCTGCAATAAGGTCTCCCTGGGGCCTTCTCTTCTCCAGGCTGAACAACCCCAATTGTCTCAGCCTTTCCTCATAGGAGAGGTGTTCCATCCCTTTGATCATTTTCGTGGCCCTCCTCTGGACCCTGTCCAACAGGTCCATGCCTTTCCTGTGCTGAGGGCTCCAGAGCTGGACGCAGTACTCCAGGTGGGGTCCCATTGGTCTGGCTGACATACATTAGAATGTAAATATTTCATACAAAAGCATTGGTTTCACGGACTAGTGTTTTCACTATTCATATATCTCTGATGATCAAATCTTATTTGCCATAAGACCAACCTGATAATACTGTTGTTATATTTCCCTTGTTTATGCTGATTGATCAGAATTTAGTTACATGAAAGGGAATAAGAGTGATTTCTTTGATTTTTACTATTAGTGTTTGATTTTTACAGTGTTTCCTTTTTTTGGGGGGGGGGACTACAGAGAAGAACGCTACACCTGTTGCCACTTAGAGGCAGATAAGGAATATTACAACATGTGAGTGTTCTAACTAGAGACAATATAATAATTTGTCTTACTTGCCACTTCAGTAAGGTCACTTATTAGAATTTGTTCAGCCTGTGTAAAATACAGATTGTTCCTCTGAACACAAGTGTCATTTTGGTGGCTCTGAATGTAAAGATTATTTAAACATTCAGAAATGGTCAGAAGTAGATTGACGAGGGTGATCATCAATCCTTGGAGGGTTTCCTTCCTGGTTCTTTTGATCTAGTCTAAAAAAATGTATCTTTTGGCTCTGATAGATTTAGGAGTGATTCTGGTTAAACAAGAATATGAAGTTCACACATTTTAGAATGCCATCAGTTTTGAGAAAAGATAGCTGAAATAGGCAGAGATAGCTAACTAAACTGGCAGCAACTTTCTAGCAAGTGGCTATGATGGAATGTGCTGCTTCGTTTTTTTTTTTACTTTAACAGACACATGTAGATTTTGTTATTCAATATAGTGTGGAGTTCCAACGGATTAGCATTTTGGAGTATTGCTTCTTTTCTATAGCTGAGCTGGAATATTTTTAAAGCTTTTATGGAATGGATAAATTGCCCAGAATTCTATTGTGGTCCCTATATTCTTTTATTTTCAGCAATCTTTATCAAACAGTGCTTCATTGCTTAGCAAGTTTAACTGCAGAAAGGGCTAATCTTATCAGTTATATTTATTCATCCTGAAAGAAAATATCCTTTAATGTGTGTGCACAACAATAGCAAACAATAGTCTGTGAACATTTGTAAATGATAGTAGATTGAAGTGCTTGGCAAGGGGACATACTTTGCCTGAATTGGACAACATTACTTTTCAGGGTACTACAACAGTCAAAGAGTACAGAGACGATGGTCTTAGAGTAGTTATAATGATCAACTGTCCAGCAGACATTCTACTGTAAATTGAATTTTATTATCAATAAAAAGGAAAATATTTTATTGAAATACTATGATGGCATTACATACCTTAAGGAATAAATGACACCCTTACTTGCAACATATTGCTACATAAATACTGAGTAGTTTTAGGGGTTTGTTGTGAGTTAATCCCAGTTGGCAGATAAGCACCACACAGTCGCTCAATCACTTCCCTCCCACCCCTAGTGGGATGGGGGAAGACAAAAAGAAGAATAAAACCAAGAAAACTTGGGGGTCAAGATAAAACAAACAAGCAAACAATTGTTTAATAAGCAAAGGATAAATTGAACAAAACAAGTGACGCAAAGGCAATCACTTACCATCTCCTGTGGGTAGACTGATGCTCAGCCAGTTCCCAAGCAAAAGATGGCTAACCTCCCTAAAATTCCCTCTTTTCCCTTTTATTGCTGAGCATGACATTATATGGCATGGAATATCTCTTTAGTTAGTTCGGGTCATCTGCTCGGCTGTGTCACCTCCCAGCCTATTGCTCACCCCCAGTCTATTCACTGGAGGGGCAGAGTGAGAAACAGAGGTGGCCTTGATGCTGTGCAAACATTGTTCAGCAAAAGCTGAACGCACATTAGTGTGTTATCAGTAATGTTTTGGTCAGAAATCTAAAACACAGCACCATATGAGCTGCTATTTCACTCGCCGAGGAACAGCTCCGGTGCAGGTACGTCTGCAAGGGAAAGCGAGTTCACGGCCAAAAGGGTCTTTTCCTGAGCCGGGAAAAGACCGGGAGAGCGCTGGCAGCCCGCGAGAGCCGGCAGCTGGCACAAGAGTTGCTGACGAGACGGGGGCGGGGCCAGCAGTAACAGCGCCCACCCCCACTCCTATAAAAGGCAGCCCTAGGGAGTGCTGTGACTACAGCGAGCGAACGTGGCGTGGCGTGGCGTGGCGTGGCGTGGCGTGGCGTGGCGTGGCGTGGCGTGGCGTGGCGTGGCGTGGCGTGGCGTGGCGTGGCGTGGCGGTTTGCACGGAAGGGTGCCGAAGCTGTACCAGGGAGCCATGGTATCCACTCGGTGGAAAGCCTTGGCCTCCCCAAGCTCTCTACCCAGCAGGACTGAGGCAGCTTCCCAGACGGAGCTCTTGTGGGAGCATGCTGCCACCCAGGTGTCAGGCTGCAGGATGTGCCCTACCCTTATATCAGTATCAGATGGCAGCAGTGAGCACACCTGTGGGAGGTGTGCCTGGGTAGAGGAATTCCTCTGCCTAGTGAGGGAGCTCCGGGAGGAGATGAGTAGCTTGAGAACCATCAGGGAGTGTGAGAGGGAGACAGAGTGCTGGAGTCTCAGCCTACCTCCCCTGAACCAGGCCCAACAGGCAGACAGGGCACATGATACAGAGGATTCCTTGTCTTCTCTCTGCCTGGCCGAACAAGGTAACTTCGAGGATAGGGTGCAATTGCAGCAAGTTCCTGCCTGGTGAAGCAGGCGTGCCTCCCCAGTAACTCCCCCACCTTCCCAGGTACCCTTGCAAAATAGGTATGAGGCTTTGCAAGGGGAACCAAATCACGATAAGGAAGACTATTCAATGTCTGCAGAGGTGTCACCAAGGCTAAGCTAAACTACACCCTGCATCAAAACATCTTCAGTAAAGAAAAAAAGATGGGTCATTGTTCTAGGTGAAGGCTCAATGTGCTGACTGGACCCACTTTTCAGGGAAGTCTGCTGCCTCCCTGGGGCCCAGGTTAAAGATTTAAAGAGAAAGCTTTCTTCCCTGGTAAGCCCTTCAGGTTACTACCTGTTACTGATTTTTCAGATGGGCAGTGATGAACTGGCAAAAAGAAACCTGAGGGTGGTTGAGAGAGATTTCCGGGCCGTGGGACGACTGGTTAAGGGATCAGGAGCACAAGTAGTGTTCTCCTCTATCATTCCAGCTGCAGGGAAGGATGAGGGAAGAAACAGAAAGACATGGCATGACAAATTCTCCAGAACTTTTGGACTTCATTTAGAGCTAAATGTGCCTTATTGTTTTCTTCTATGTATCCAATTTATATCAACAGCCTAGAGAAACCTGATACTACTCTAAGTGCAATTATCCCACAGTGTAGAACTAACAGATGAACCTTTACATTGTCCCCATGAAGCAGAGAAAAGGGACAAAGGAACTGAATGAAGCAGACACTATGACAGACCTTTTGACCCCTTAATAGCACTGAAAAATGGCAAGTTGTAGGCTGCCGCAGCCAGGTTTGAGGGGACTGAGTCTGTATGTGGTTAGGGAATGCAAGGCTATCTTTGTGCAGCACTTGATCGCTTCTCTGTGGTTTAGCCATAGGTCATATCCATAATTTCTCCATATTTACTATATTCATATAGATTTTGACTATAACCTAGGTTGTGATGTGATAATGTGGCTAACTCCCAGGAATTAACTCCAGTTGAACAATATTTTGTGACTTACTGAGAGAAACGTGTTCTTGGAAAATAACTGATTATGTGAAAACAAGAATTTTGGAAACAAGCAGGGAAGACATTCCTATTTCTCGTTTTAAACTTTGACGTTTTCTAGCCTTTATTGTTGCAACAAAAAGTTGGATAACGTGATCTGGATGCATTCTAATGTCTTAAACATTAGACAGAAAATAAATTGAACTGTACATTTATTATTCTAAAAAAATCTCAAAAAAATCTGATCTCTTTAGATTCAGAAGGAGCTGATTCCTAATTTTAAAGATATCTACAACCACTGTTGAAATATTTTCTCGTCTCCACAAATTCTCAGAGAGTAAAAGAGGATTTTCATATTCTGCTGTAGATTTTCAAGAAAAACTTTCCCATTTTGAAGGAAAGATGACCTGATTTTAAAAGATTGTCCTTAGTCTGAATAACCTCCCAACTCCTGAGAAAAGGAACTAATCAAAAGTACCAGTCTGAAAACTTCAACCTGATTCATAGAATCATAGAATGGTTTGGGTTGGAAGGGACCCCAAAATCATCTAGTTCCAACCCCCTTGCTGTGGGCAGGGACACCTCCCACTAGACCAGGTTGCTCCAAGCCCCATCCAGCCTGGTCTTGAACACTTCCAGAGATGGGGCATCCACAACTTCTCCGGGCAACCTCTTCCAGTGTCTCACCACCCTCACAGTCAAGAATTTCTTCCTAATATCTAATCTAAATCTCCCCTATTTCATTTTAAAACCATTACCTCTGGACTTGCTCCAACAGGTCCATGTCTTTCTTATGTTGGGGGTCCCAGATCTGGATGCAGTACTCCAGGTGGGGTCTCACCAGAGTGGAGTAGAGGGGCAGAATCACCTCCCTCCACCTGCTGGCCACACTTCTTTTGATGCAGCCCAGGATGTGGTTGGCTTTCTGGGCTCCAAGTGCACATTGCCGGTTCGCGTCAAGCTTCTTATGAACCAACTGTGTGAGCCGATGCAGGCAGGACGCAGGAACAACCACAAAACCACGGATTAAGGGCAAAGGACAATTTAATGTCAATACCTCATGGATCCGGGAACCTCTGAAGCAGCACCCGGGCAGAGGCAGGCAAGCAGGGGACGCAGGCACTGCGGAGCGAGAGTCCTTATTAGCATGAGAGTCCTTGTTAGCCAGGGAGCGAGGGAGCTCCCACTTGCTGCTTGGGCCTGTATTTCAAGGATTCTGGCAGGCAGAGTTTTCTGCTGTGCTTTGATCTCTTCAGCAGCAGGGCAAGAATCCCAGGCGTGCTTGATAAGGTGCCCCTGAGTCCGTCCCAGGCCTATGTTATCTAAGTGCAGATGTTCTACTTGTTGAGCACACAAAACTAAGCAACAATTAGTGTGATAGGTGTGTTTTCCAGCACCCCACATGCGAGTCACTTGAGCGTATTTACAGTCCTCCTCGCCAATCTTCCGTTAGTTTCCCACACCAACACACCCAAGTCCTTCTGCTCAGGGCTGCTCTCAAGCCATTCTCCGCACAACCTGTATTTGTGCCTGGGATTGCCGTAATCCACCTGCAGGACCTTGTACTTGGCCTGGTTGAACTTCAGGAGGTTTGCATGGGCCCACCTCTCAAGCCTGTCCAGGTCCCTCTGGATGGCATCCCTTCCCTCCAGCATGTCAACCGTGCCACACAGCTTGGTGTCATCAGCAAACTCACTGAGGGTGCACTCAGTCCCACCATCCATGTTGCCAACAAAGATGTTAAACAGCACTAGTCCCAATACTGACCCCTGAGGAACCCCACTCATCACTGGCTTCCACTTGGACAGCAAGCTGTTGACCACAACTCTTTGAGTGTGGATATCCAGACGATTCCTTATCCACTGAGTGGCCCATCCATCAAATCCATCTCTCTCCAATTTAGAGACATGGATGCCACGCGGAACAGTGTCAAATGCTTTGCATGAGTCCAAGTAGATGACGTCTGTTGCTCTTCCCTTATCCACCAGTGCTGTAACCCCATCGTAGAAGGTCAACAAATTTGTCAGGCATGACTTGCCCTTGGTGAAGCCATGTTGGCTGTCACCAATCACCTCCTTCTTTTCCATGTGCCTTAGCAGAGTTTCCAGGAGGATCTGCTCCATGAGCTTGCCGGGCACAGAGGTGAGACTGACTGACCCATATTCCTTCAAGAACCCCTCAAAGATAAGATTAGGGATAAGGGAGAGAAAAAAAAAATCAAACTAGATTTACTTGTGGTTCTAAAGCATTTTGATATTCACAATATTAAGATTAAACATCAAAAGACAGAGATATCTTTATAGCCTCTGGGGATAGGATGGTACTGACTTTTCCTTAACAAGTAAACACAACGTCCCACAGGACCAGACTTCCTCTCCCCAGTGACATGGCCTCACCCACTCACTTAAGAGACTCTGTCTATGACAGTGCTGTGAATAAAGAGAATTAGCCAGTATTGTCCATGAGCAGTCTGTGACTATCTTCCCCATGCAAAATCACATCCAGGTTTCTCAGCCATGTAGGAAAAACTGAACTTTGTCACCCAGTAACAGTGGCCTGTAACAGATCAAAGGAAAATATGCAGTTAGGGCATAGCTCATAAGAGAGCCCTGAAGAGCTAAGATTACTGTTCCTCCTGCCACAAAGGTAAGAGGGACTGTGATTTTTGTTTCTTCAGCCCCAGTACTGACAGTTCTCAAGGACCAGGCCCTTCATCACACAAGCAGCAGACAGTCTTGCTTTCCAGGGTTTAGGCACAGGCAAAGCAGGCAGGAGTGATAGCTGTTTGCCACTCCAGCAGTCTCCTGTCCTATTTCTCCTATAATAAGAGCTGGCTGATTGCATCCATCCTGTCTTTAGAGATCTTCTGGAGACTTTCAGAAGCTTCAGAGTAGCACAAAATTGAGCCAAACATGGGTAGACGATCTGAAACTTTTCAGGTTTTCATGTCCAGAAGCAACATGACCTTATGGGAAAGAAATATCTCCTGCCTGCAGTCAGTATTTTGGCTGGTTATTGCACAAGTATAAGTGTTCTTGTGAGTATTTCCATTCCAGTGTTGATGATGGATCTTATTTGAAAGTTTAAATTGACAGTCCACGGGTCAAAGGAGGCTGACCATTCTGCTGCTCCACTGCACAACCTGTGGAGCTTATGCAAGCGGAATATCAAAGACTTTAAGCTGCCAAGTAAGAAAAAAATGAAAACAGGAAAACTAAATGCACTGGTGGTGAAGGAAGACATTTTGCTTCTGTTGCCATAGATAGGTTCCTCATAGATCTCACCAAAAACCTAATGAAATCAGTGAAAATGTTTTCATTTATTTTGGTGAGATTTGAACCATGGCCATATGGATTAAGACAGGTCGGACAGATTATGACAGTTTAATAGGGAAAGCAAAAGCTGCGTGTGCAAGCAGGGCCTCAGTGAGCATAATGACAAACACCATAACCATGAATGTCCCCCATTCCTCCTTCTGTCCCTGAGCTTTTATCGCTGAGCACAACATCATATGGCATGAATATCTCTTCAGTCAGTTGGGGTAAACTGTCCCAGCAGTGTCCCATCCCAGCCTCTTTCCCACCCTTAGCCTACTCTCTGGAGAGTCAGAGTGAGAAAGAGAAGGCCTTGTTGTGCAAACACTGTTCAGCAGTAGCCAAAACACTGGTGTGTTATCATCAACACTGTTTTCACCACAAATCCAAAGCACAGCACCATACAGGCTGCTATAAAGAAAGTTAACTCCATCCCAGCCATATCGAGTACAGTACCTCAAGAGTAGCATGCAAATTAAGTTGTTGCTATACCATTAGTATCGTTTACCTTCAGATTTCCTGCTGTAATACAACAAAGGAAAAGGAGAAGAAGGAATAGCAAAAAGAAATATGTTCATATATTAAAAAAGTTATTCTGAGAGATTTTTAACTAGCTAAAGATGTTTCATCTGTTAAATGTTATTTTTTTATTATTACCTTGATATCAATTCTTTTTCAGTTTGACAGAGAATTGGAAACAATTTCAATCATCAAAAAATGTTATCAGACCAAAAAGATTAGAAAATAAGTTGCTTTGTGGTATGCGTGATCACTTATACACCTTGCAACTAAATACTTTTTAATTTCTTATAAAATATGACTAGCAGAAAAAAATATAGAATTTATAAGAATATAAGAATTTCTATCATCAGCCTACTCACACAAACTTCAATGAAAAGCTGTTTTGAATAGAAAAGTATAGTTTCTGTATATTTTACATAATGTTGCTAGATCAAGAAACAAAAGCTGTGATTCATATCAAATTAACAGTTAAGTTTATATTTTAAAAAATCTATCAAAAATGAAATGCAACCTTAAATTCTGCAGCTAAAAACTTTACCTTGAAGCAATTCTGTTTTAACAAGTGCATAGTTTACCTTGCAGCAAAACAACAAATTCAGTTGTGTACCATGCAGATGAAATGTCAATGGCTTTCTTTTTCCTTTAAGAACTGCTTAAAGGATAGAGAAAGAAGGGAAATTCACAGAATCACGGAATTGTCAGAGTTGGAAGGGACCTCTAGAGATCATCTAGTCCAACTCCCCTGCTAAAGCAGGATCGCCTAGAGCACATTACTCAGGACTGCATCCAGGCGGGTCTTGAAGATCTCCAGAGAAGGGGACTCCACAACCTCCCTGGGCAGCCTGTTCCAGTGCTCTGTCACCCTCACCGTAAAGAAGTTTTTTCTCATATTTGAATGGAACTTTCTGTGTTCCAGCTTGAGCCCGTTGCCCCTCGTCCTATCGCTGGAAACCACTGAAAAGAGTCCGGCTCCAACATCCTTCAACCCGCCCTTTAGATACTTGTAAACATAAATGAGGTCTCCCCTCAGCCTTCGCTTGTCCAGGCTAAAGAGCCCCAGCTCCTTGAGCCTTTCCTCATAAGGGAGGTGCTCCAATTCCTTAATCATCATAGTTGCCCTACGTTGGACTCTCTCCAGTAGTTCCCTGTCTCTCTTGAACTGGGGAGCCCAGAACTGGAGGCAGTATTCCAGTTGTGGCCTCACCAGTGCAGAGTAGAGAGGGAGAATGACCTCCCTCGACCTACTGGCCACACTCTTCCCTATGCAGCCCAGGATTCCATTGGCCCTCTTGGCAACAAGGGCACGTTGCTGGCGCATGGAAAGTGTGCTATCTACCAGGACTCCCAGATCCTTT
Organism: Calidris pygmaea; assembly: GCA_003697955.1. NCBI lineage: Eukaryota > Metazoa > Chordata > Aves > Charadriiformes > Scolopacidae > Calidris > Calidris pygmaea. Next base: position 29,335 of record QJSC01009901.1, read on the forward strand.
TCCTCAGTAGTGCTTCCCAGAAGATCCACCCCTAACCTGTATTGGTGCCTGGGGGTCTTCCTCCCCAGGTGCAGGACCCTACATTTGTCCTTGTTGAACCTCATCAGGTTCTTCCCTGCCCAGCTCTCCAGCCTGTTCAGGTCGCGCTGGATGGCGGCAGAGCCCTCTGGAGCGTCAGCCAGCCCTCCCAGTTTGGTATCATCAGCAAACTTGCTGAGGATACACTCTGTCCCCTTGTCCAGGTCATTGATGAATATGTTGAACAGGACTGGGCCAAGTATTGACCCCTGGGGGACACCACTGGTCACAGACCTCCAACTTGACCCCGCTCCATTAATTAGAACCCTCTGAGTTCTGTCACACAACCAGGACTCAATCCACCTCACTGCCCCCTCATCTATCCCACACTTCCTTAATTTTCTAATGAGGATGCTGTGGGAGACTGTGTCAAAAGCCTTGCTGAAGTCAAGGTAGATGACATCTGCTGCTCTCCCTTCATCTAACCAACCAGATATAACATCATAGAAGGCTATCAGATTGGTCAAGCATGATTTACCCTTGGTAAATTCAAAATATTCTTTTCTACATGACTTGAAGAGATATTGCAAGATAAATATTATTTTTATTGCAAGTTAAATTTTATTTGAAGAAAGTATTTTATCAAAAGAACGAAAAATATTTCAAGATTTTTCTGGGGTTATGTCTGTACTGGTTTTGTCTGGGATAGAGTTAATTTTCTTCATAGTAGATTGTACAGGGCTATGTTTTGCATTTGTGATTAAAACAGTGTTGATAATACAGGAATGCTTTCATTATTGCTGAGCAGTGCTTACACAGCGTCAAGACCTTTTCCGCTTCTCACGCTGCCCTGCCAGCAAGTAGGCTAGGGGTGCACAAGAAGTTGGGAGGGAATACAGCTGAGACAGCTGACCCCAACTATCCAAAGGGATATTCCATACCATATGACATCATGCTCAGCAATAAAAGCTGGAGGAAAAAGGAGGAAGGAGGGGCATTGGGAGTTATGGCATTTGTCTTCTTTCTGAGTCTTTTCTCCTCTCCATCCACAATATAAACAGGTTTCCTGCCACAATAACTCCCCTCAGTTTTTACTCACATCTTCTAAATAACTCCCCTACAGTATCCTCAGCTCTCTTTCACATTCTTTACAAAGCTTTGTTTTGCATACTGGTTGTTAGGGACCAGAAGCGCTGAGAACAGGGTAGGCAAACAGGGTGTGGTGCATGAGTCAGGCAGTGGTGCAGCAGTTTGTGTGGCAGTTTGTACAGAAGGGCATGCAAGAAGGGCCCTGCAACCTGCTTGTTGGTCCACAGCCCAGGGAAGTGCTCAAGGTCTCTGCCAAAATGGTGGGCACTCGCCTCAGAGCTAAAACCAGCACTCCTACACAGAAAGCCCCTCAGATGTTTGATGCATCCACCCAGATGGAACTGGTAAGGGGGAGAATTCAGTACAGGTGGTCAGTTGCAGTGAGTGCCCAGACCCTTCTCCTGGCAGAAAGGTAAGTACTTGCACACGATGTGCACAGGTTGATGATCTGTTATGTCAGGTGGCCAAGTTGCAAGAAACGGTTAAAAGGTTGTGTAGTATCAGAGGAGCTGAGACAGATATAGATAAGTGATTTTGTAACCATGTTCCTGTAGCGGATACTACTGAGAATGAGGCACCTTGGACCCTGGTGACCCACAAAAGCAGGACTATGCTTCAGCCCCCACCCTCCGGCATCACAACCAAAACCAGGTATGAAGCTTTAACAGCTATAGACACCAAGGAGCAAGGTCTGCCAGGAGGACCTGCACCAGCAGCACACAGTAGATATCACAAAAAAAGACGAGTGCTAGTAGTGGGTGACTCCCTGTTAAAGGGCACTGAGGTGCCCATCTACCACCCTGACACAGGGAGTCACGTGAGGTATGCTGCCTCCCAGGAGCTAAGGTTCGAGATGTTGCTGAGAGGGTGCCACAACTTTTTAGGAGTACAGACTACTACCCACTGTTACTCTTTCATGTGGGCACAAATGATACCACACGCCGGAGCCTGGGCAGAATTAAGGAAGACTATATAGCCCTGGGGATGCAAGTGGAAAAAAAAAGGTGCCTAAGTTGTCTTTTCCTCCATTTTATCAGTTAGAGGAAAGGGAGCCGCCAGAAATGGATGGATAATGCATATCATCTCCTGGCTACATGGCTGGTGCTGTCATGAGGGTTTTGGCTTTTATGGCAACGGGACATTCTTTGATGAGTATGGCCTATTAGACAGGGACAGAATCCACCTGTCTG